>OY856186.1:381646214-381686192 GCA_963693315.1 Diogma glabrata | reverse complement strand
CCTAAACACTCAGAAATATAATTACTTGAGACTTCAGTATAATTTTCATACAAAATTTACCAAATTGCCTAGCTCTGTGAATTTTTTCAAATTTTTCTGTAAATCAGTGTCGAAACGTAGGGCGGGAACGGTTTGAATTTTGCACTTTTTTGTCCATAACTCAAAAACTGTGCACCGAAAAATTCTAAAAAAATTGCAACGAATTTAGAATTAGGTGCTCTTTCAAATGACACCCCACTCGCTTGGGTCAAAAAAGTTTTTTTTTTACCCTCTTTACCCCGGTCCCCTAAACACACAGAAATATAATTATTTGAGACTTCGGTATAATTTTCATACAAAATTTACCAAATTTCCTAACTCTGTGAATTTTTCTAAATTTTTATGTCAATCAGTGTCGAAACGAAGGGGGGGGGGGGGGAACGGTTTGAATTTTGCACTTTTTTGTCCATAACTCAAAAACTGTGCACCGCAAAACTATAAAAAAACTGCAACAAATTCTAAATTAGGTGCTCTTTCAAATGACACCCCACTCGCTTGGGTCAAAAAAATTTTTTTTTTACCCTCTTTACACCGGTCCCCTAAACACACAGACATATAATTATTTGAGACTTCGGTATAATTTTCATACAAAATTTACCAAATTTCCTAACTCTGTGAATTTTTTCAAATTTTTCTGTCAATCAGTGTCGAAACGAAGGGGGGGGGGGGAACGGTATGTTTTTACAATAACTCAAAAACTGTGCATTGCAAAATTCTAAAAAAAATTGCAATGATTTCTAAATTAGGTGCTTTTTCAAATGACACCCCACTTGACCACATTTTAAATAGTGTTTTTACCCCTCCTCATTTCCACCCCCTTAATAAATCTAATTATGAGAATATGACACTTTTATATAATTTTTATTAAAACTGTACTAATTTTTCTATCATTCCAAATACATTTGAAAATTTTCGATCAGTTAGGTTCGGAGCTAATCGAGTTAAGAAAACACAAAAAAAACGTCATTATTCAGAATTATACAAAAAATGGTGAGGTGTAAAATTCCAAGATAAATTTTTAAGGAATACTGAAATGATGCCCTTTCATATGATACCCTACTTGAATCTATAAAAAAATCTATTTTCTCAAAGGTCTCACATCGAACCCCTGTAAACCAAACGAAAACCACTTTAGTTTTATTTGTATTCGTCATTTCATGAGGACAGATCAGTTTTATACGCACCTCAAATTTCAAGTCCATAGCATTTATAGTTTACGAGATAATCGATATAATGTGAAAAACTCGTTTTACTCTCACCAATAGTGTTCCGTATAAAAAACGGAACCCTAAAAACGAATCTTGCTCACAGACATATTTTGTCTTTGCAAGAATAATCATTAATTTTAAGAACTATGTATAAATTCTTAACTTAATGCTTATTTATTCAATAAAGTAAAAAAAAAAAAACCAAAAAGGCAGTTCGCTAAAGTAAAATACACGTTATCAAAAACCTTACCCTAAAATCTTTTTTGAACAATATATCATTATATATCTCGTGAACTCGGAGTGCAATTCACTCCCTCATTTCCGCTCTCAGGAACGGATTGTATCTTTTCTCATCCGTTCACTCACCTCATTTGAAAAACATAGATTTCTCTCATTCGATGTATAATCTATTTTTTTTAATTAAATATTTGCTAATTTCGTCACCCCCTTATTATTAAATATTTTAAAGCAATTTCTATTTAAATTTTTGAACAAAAATCAAATAATTTCATATTCAACCGTTTAAAATAATTTATGTTAATTTAATTGGTTCTTTAAACTTAAAACGTTGATTGAGTCTTAACTATAATTTCACAATGTTTCGATACTCAAATTTTATTTAATACTCAGCTATAGTGATAGCACCGTTCGGTTTGACTGAAACTAAAAAAACAACAACAATTACATTCAATTTTTCAGTTGTATCAGTTGTTTCAGTCAAATCGAACACGGCTAGTATATATACATTATACATATGTATTGCAAGTTATTTCACCATTGAATATAATAATCTAATTTCACAAAAATACACAATACACAAAAAATATGTATATATATTGCAAGTAAAAATTTTTAGTTTTATCAGTTTACTATTTTTGTTACACAAGAAAATCAGCTGTATAATACAAGTATATAAATTATAATAATAAACTCATAATGGATTTACATACAAGTCAAAAAATTGGAAGAAAATTAGATTTCGATTCAAGAAAAAAGGAGAATATATGTTATATATGTAATAAAACAGGCCACACAAAATATACCTGCAGGCAACGAGGGTCCAGGTGCGTAAAGTGTATCAAAGATGGTCATGTCTCTATTGGAAATCCGAAGCACGTCTGTGTTCGGCGAGGATATAAAGTTTTAATATAGTTTACTGACAGTATTAATTTATAAGTTTAAAATGTTTAATTTATGTTAAGAGTTATTAATAGTATTTCAACAAAAGTATATAATATAATCATTAAAATAATTAAATATTAACATGTAGATAAAAGTGTTTGCAAATTTTGCACAGATAGATTGATTTTTTTAACAATATGAATTTTTTTTAAACCTAAACGGATTTGGCACATTTCGTTTTATCTTTTGAATAAAATTATAAATTAATATTTTTAGATTTTTAGTAAAATCATACATCAGTCATCAATCATCATCATTCCTTTGTTTTTTACATTCTTTCCAAAACTTTTAAAGAGAGTACGCGTGCAGTTATCAAATGCCAGAGAGAAAGATTTATGAATCATGTGTAGAACTTGTTTTACGACTCTGTGAATAGAAAACTATATAAAATTTTAACATTCAAATTTTGACGTTACGTTACTGACACATTGAATAGTAGAAGCATGAAACAAGCATGTTTTACTAAAAAATATCTTGTATTGTGTAGTACAAAAGTAATGATATCGATATAAAATATAAATATAAATGTAAATGACTACCTCATGCAAAAAACTATTGCCGGATTGCTGGCAACGATTTTGATTAAACGAAAACTTGCTTTATTTGGAAATTATGCAAAATGTGTCTTTTTGCGCTTTTTTTCTGTTCGATTCTCAAATAGACGTAAAAAAATTGCATGTCTTTTCTCGATTTGGATGCAATTTTCGAACTTTTTAAAAGCAATTTTTTTTTCTTTTTTTAATTTTTCTCAAGAGACGATGCAGAAAACCTTGTCCAGAACGGCAACATAACAACAATAAGGAAAAACATATGCGGTTATCCCTCCGGCTACATGGTTTTTCACTGCGCGAGTTGAGTTTTTAATACTAATTTTCGCACTGTGCAATTTTTAGAATTTGTTTTTAGAAGATGTAGGTGAAAAATGGGTAAATTTACAACGAAATGTAAATATATAAAGAAATTAAATTTACCATACATATTTTGGTGTTTTATTTTCAATATCGACGGCTACAGTTCATTTACGTGTAACTACATTTTATAAAAATTGAACAGAAGCTCAGAAAATGATTTATTGTGATTCTAAACAAGCTTGAAAATAAAAAATTTTTCTTAATAACTCAAAAAAAAAACTATTTTGTTTTTATTTATTGATAGTAATTTTTTTTAAAAAAAGCTTGTTTAGAATCGCAATAAATCGTTTTGTGAGCTTCTGTTCTATTTTTATAAAATGTAGTTACACGTAAATGAACTGTAGCCGTCGATATGTATCCATTAGTTTTTATGCTGTTTTGGTTAGATATAGGTAATAAGTATAAGTAGAATTTATGATTTTTGTGATTTCATAAATTACAAAAAAAACTTCATTATTTAAATTTTAAACAGCCGAATATTAAAATGAAAAAACCGGCAATAGAAAGTTATAACTTTAGAAGCGAAGATTGAAATCGTAAGGAAAATAGAAAATGGGGAAAAAACTTCATTGTTTGCGAAAAGGTACAATATGAACGAATCCAGCATAAAAAGAATTAATTCTAATGCAGAAAAATTTAAAGTTCGTTTGCTTGTTCGTCATCAATATCCTCAAAAGTTATAAAGAAATCTAGAAATCTTTAATTGAAGAAACCGAAAAAGTAATCAGCTCCTGGATATAAGATAAAAATTCAGATATTTTTCAAGAAAAAAAAATGCAATTTTCGAACGTTTACATGTAGAAATTCAGAAAAAAATCAATTTCAAGCCAGTAAAGGCAGAATATTCTAAAAAAAAAATTAATATTACATATTATAATATTATTTTTTTAAATTTAAGTTGTTTTTTTTTAAATGTTATATTGAAGTAAAACTTCTTTAGGCGCGAATGACCAATAACTTATATCGTTTATCGGACGGAAGTAACGTTTTCAAACGGAAATGACGTTCAGTAAAATAAATTATAATAGCTGTGTTCGATTTGATTGAAGCAATTGAAAATTCAATGCATAATTGTTGTTGTTTTTTCAGTTGTTTCAGTCAAATCGAACGCACCTAATGAAACCATATATATTCATCATACTACCATATATTTCTATCTAAACCATAGATATCTATCATACTACACTCCGATTTTAAATCTTAAACACATACATTCACACAATTGCATTAAACAATAATAAAAATAACTGAACCTCGTAATCTTTACACGCGGTTGAAGTAAAACTTCTTTAGCCTACTGTGGCAAGTATTATTAAACAGATTAAATATAGAATAAATATGTCATATTGAAATTTAGAATAATATTTATTGATAATATAATTTACAACATAGGTAATTAATTAGCATATTTACATAATGTATTACAAAGTCTTACAAAGGAATACAAATTAATTTTTTAATTATTTTTGAAAACACTTATATCAGTCTTTCAAATTTCTTTTTATTTAATTAATAAAAACAATATTTCGGCACATTGCCATTTTCAAGTTGAAAAAAATATAAAAAAATATAAAAATAATACACAAATTAGGTTCACAAAATTATCAGTATAAAATAAAAACTAAAATGAATTGAAATTAAAAATAAGAAATTAAAAATTTTCAATCCAACAGTTAAAAATATTACAATATATAACACAAATTAAATTTAACAATGAATACATGCACATTTAATTCAGCAACAAGATCTAGTACAACAATTTGCAAAGTAAAGTTTATGTTTCTCACTTTAGTTATCACTTATCATAAACCTCTAATTTCATATTTCAATTATGATAATAATTTAATTGACTTTGTAATACATTATGTAAATATGGCTTTTTAATTACATGTTGTAAATTATATTATCGATAAATGCTACTCTTAACTCTACATGTCAATATGATATATTTATTTTATATTTAATTTTTTTAGTAATACCTGCCACAGTAACCAAAGAAGTTTTATTCGAATCGCGTATAAAGATTACACGCACTTTTTTTTTAATTGTTTCAATTTAAAAAATAACGAAACTCATGTAACTAAAATCGACACGTCCAACTCATATAATATTTAACAAGAAACTGAATAATAAAACATAACATTCACAAATGATAAACTATTAAAATTTCATTTCAAAAAATAATGACACATAATCGAATTGTATCGTATACTCAGAGGCGTAGCTAGGTGGGGGCGGGGGGCGGCCCGCCCCGGGTGTCACCCGTTTTGGGGTGACACCCGAACGTAAAAAACTTAAACAAACCATCACAATGTTTTCAACGATAAATCACTTCGAAACCGTTTTGGGGTGACACCCGAACGTAAAAAACATAAACAAACCATCACAATGTTTTCAACGATAAATCACTTCGAAACCGTTTTGGGGTGACACCCGAACGTAAACAACTTAAACAAACCATCACAATGTTTTCAATGATAAATCACTTCGAAGCCGTTTTGGGGTGACACCCGAACGTAAACAACTTAAACAAACCATCACAATGTTTTCAACGATAAATGACTTCGAAACCGTTTTGGGGTGACACCCGAACGTAAAAAACTTAAACAAACCATCACATGTTTTCAACGATAAATCACTTAGAAACTATTTTAACCAGGTTATCCATATAATTTTAATTTATAAATTGTGATAACTTATAAATGTGTCCTATAAATGTGTTATTGGTTCAAAAAGAATCTATTCTACTTTTTAAAATTTTTGAGTTATTACGTGAAATAAAATTTTAACAATATTAATCGAATCAACATGTTGAGCATTGAATCCCATCACCACAATTACTCAATAGCTTTGAATATTCCTATTACGATATATTATTTAGTATGCAAGCATGATTATTTAATGACCAGGTCTGAAAACACATATGCTGAATAATGTATAGGAAAAGTGGTTTACGTCGATAATGTGGCACCCTTTGTCGATAGGGTGGCACCCTTGAGTTACAATGTCTCTATTCCAAAATTATTTCTAAAATATCCGCTTAACCTTACTTACCTAATATATGTTTTACATTTCAAACAAATTAATTGCAAACACCTAAGCAAACTAACAAACTAACTAACTATTTTGTAGGTTGATACATACTCATACTGTTTGTTTTCAGTTTTATATATTTATATATTTGAATTAAATGAAAGTTTATCATTTAAAATTACATTTTGTTGGGTTTTAAATCCCTTGGAAATTTCAAACTCATCAAGTGATTCTTTTAAAGATCCTTGGCTACATAAATGTAAAGCCTTCAATTTTTTTTTAAAAGTGGTGTAGCTATTGTTATTAACTATGTAAATGTTTGCAAAAATAAACTTTAAATTTTGTCTCTTTTTTTTCTTAGGCAGGTGTTCCTTAAATCAGTCTTTAAAACATTTTCCGGTTTTCCCGATGTAAAATTTTTCACAAAAATCACATTCAATTTTGTAAATTATTGAGCATGATTCTAATTGGATATTTAATTTTGGTTTCAATTCTTTATATAAAATATCTTTTAGGATTTCATACTTATATTTTTTTAAATAGTTCCTTATAATATTAGGCTATGATTTGTATATTCCATTTTATCAAATATTATTTAATATAAGTTGTTACAAGGAAATTTAAATAAATTAATTTTCTTGGCGGTGTATTTAGTCGTTAACACAGTGTACTTATTATGAACTATGTACCTATTATGTATCCTACAAATATATTTAGAATTAATGCTTTGCTGATACCTATACTATAATTAAAATATTTTTTTTAGATTTCGTTTAGCAAATATCCCAAAAAATAAATATGCCACGAGGAGTTCATACTTTTTAAAGAAAAAGTTGGTTCCAGCAGAGAAAGACCAAATCTATATATATGTTACAAAACCCTATATGATATCCAAGGTTCATCAAAAGAAACTGATTATCACGTTGATGCAACGAATGTTTCAGAGAATATTGGCTCATCTTCGGAAAGTAACAGCAACAATACAGAATTAATAATGATAACCTATGATGACAAATTAGAAAGGAATAATGAAAATGACAGTGATAATGCCGCTAATGCTTCTACTATTGAAGACAGTATTTGCATGGGTGAATCACTTCAGGACTTAAGAGATGTATCACATTGGAATATACTCGTCTCTGGTAATGTTCGCATTGAAATCATAAAAAAAGAAAGTGAACATTTTCAAAATAGAGAAGGGTCGTTTGTTACTGTATCTAGACACGGGTTAGACATAAAAGGTGATGTTCGCCGTCTTTCTAAAGAATGGTTTTATAAAATGATGAATAATGGTGAAAAAATTCTACGGCCATGGATTGTTTATTCTCCTGTAAATAATAACTTGCGTCCTGTATTGCTTCTGTTGTCGTGTATTTGCTGTCACCAATAATAATAATACAAAATCAACATTTACTACTGGATATCAGAAGCGGTGGAAACTAAATCCCAAAGTGGCCGAGCATGAAACTTCAAATGAACATCTGGAGAATTTTGAAAAGTGGAAAACTTTGGAAATGAGGTTAAAAATTCATAAAACGATACGAGACGCAGCCTTGCAATTAATATATAATAAAAAACAGAAGTGGAAACATCTTTTATCAAGATTATTGGATATAACTTTGTTTTTATCTAAACAAAACCCAGCATTTCATGGACATGATGAAGAACAAAGGTCTTCAAATAAAGGCAATTTCTTAGAACTAACCAAACTATTGTCAAAGTATGATGTAGTGTTAAAAGAACAAATTTTGAATTTGGAGCATGGTAAATCACCAAAAGTATCATATTTGTCACCAGATATACAAAATGAGTTCATAAATGTTTTAGCGATCCACGTAAAGTTTAAGCTTGTCAACGAAATTAAATCGGTTAAATATTTTGGAATTATATTTGATAGCACACCTGACATTTCACATATTGATCAAATGTCAGAAGTGATTCGTTATGTGAAAATTGATGGTAGTAAAGTGGAAATCAAGGAAGTATTCCTTGGATTTTTTCCTTTACGTGGAAAAAAGCCGCTGATTTAAGCGATGAAATTCTTACACTGAAAAAAAAATTGAAGTAATGATAACCTCATCTCGAAGATGGCAGTTTATTATTCATGCAAAGAAAAGATATTTACAAACAATTTCACCGTGATTGGGACAACTACTCAGTACTCAGTAACATTTTCCTGATAACAGAATGAGGTGTAATTAAAATATAAAGTGCTATCCAATATAACAGTAGTTGAATAAAGTTAATAACTATTTCCATGAAAACATATTTCTTTGGCCTTATATCATGAATTTTTCATTTTAAAATTTAAGTATTTGAGATTAATTGAACTATATTTTATATTCACATAAATATTTCATGTGATTGTCTCAACTGCATCGGCTTATCATTGTACGGTTGTTGAATCAATCTCGTATTTCGATTCGCCATATCTGCCCGCACGGTGAGGTTGAGACAACTGCATTTCGATTGGAAATAGGACATGTTTTTTTCAGTGTAAAAATCTTGAAAATGATGGTATAGATGTTATGAATTGTCGCTCCCAAAGGTTATGATAATGCAGCTGTTATGAGTAGTATACATGGAGAAGTGCAAGCTATTATTAAAGCAAAAAATAACAAAGCAATTTTTGTGGGCTGCAAAGATCATTCAATTAATTTATACGGCCAACACTCGTTAGTGGAAGCCATTTTTACATGTTTTTCTGCTTTGACTGGCCGCTGGGAAGTACTTGCTAAACACAACAAAGCAACTGTTAAAATACTCTTAACAGCGCATTGGAGTGCTCATTATGCTGCAGTAAAAGTAGTGGCCGAAAACTTTGATGGGATTGTGGCTGAAATTGAGAAGTTAAGTGATCAACAAGAAAATGTAGACACTAGAGGCACTGCACAGAACCTTATCAATGCAGCATGTGATTTTTCGTTTCTTTGCTATCTTTTGTTTTGGAATGATATTCTAAGAGAAATAATATCTGTGCTCAGATTGGATTGCAAAGCACGGGCTTGAATATTGATCAATTAGCTACGAAAATAGAGTCAATTCATAACGAAGTCTCATTGTAGAAGAGGCAATAGATCTTGCTGCGAAAAAATCGGAGGACTATGACATTCCAATGGAAAGCCGAATTCGTCATAAAAACGCAAAAAACGAACGGGTGGTGAGTTTGCACCTGATGTTGGACTGACACTGAGAGCTCAACTTAAAAAGGACATGTTGAAATGTCTTGACCGATTCAGTGTTGAACTCCGAACTAGACTGAAGTCAGTTCAAGATTTAGCTTCATTGTTCGAGGTTGTGCAGACAAACACTTAGCTTTTGGCGAACAGTGAAGAGTTAAAATTATCGGTATCAAAATTTGCTGGTTTTTATGATGCGGTATTGGCAACAGAACTCCTCATAGAGATACAAAGGGTGAGGAGGCATTTAAAAGCGGCCAATGTTACAGTTTCTAACTGGGTGTACCTAGACTTTTTGAAATTCATCGTAGAATGGGATTTTTTAGAATTTCTTCCGAATCTTACGGTCGCACTAAAGTTATTTATGACTATTTGCGTATTAGTGGCTTCGTGTGAGAAGAGTTTCAGCAAATTAAAATTAGTTAAAAATTACTTGCGGGCTTATAATAATAATGCTCATTTGTATTAATTAAAAAAAATTATAAATTACGTTTATCGGCATTTTATTATTATTGACAGTTTTTATTTTTGGGGTGACACCACAATATCCGCCCCGGGTGCCACCCATGCTAGCTACGCCACTGCGTATACTTGCCGAAAATAATATTCGTTTGCCATTATTTCATGTTGTCTTAATTTTTTCTTTATGATTTAGTTTAATTATTATGATTTGGTTAAATTTCACTAGAGGTATAGCCGTTTAAAATGTCATAGTTAGAAAATGTGTATTGCTCTGTTAATGGCCTCTAAAATCTGACGAAATATATGTTTGGATTTTTATTCCAACACAACTGAAAATTGGTGAAATTATGCAATATATCAATCCAAAAAAAATTGTGTACCTTAAATTTGATTTTGATGAACAAAATAAAGAAATATATCTCAGTCAAAATTTAAACGCAAAAGAGCTTGAAGAAACTTTATTATATGATCTTGGTTCACATGAAAATGTCCGCGGACAAGTAAACATATATACCTATATGGTAGAAAAACACTGAACAAAACTAGTCTGTACAAATCAAAGAATAAATAATAGCATGTTCAATAAAAAGTAGTGTACAAAACGTTGTACGAGACAGTGTAGATAAACTCAATTTCAATAAGGAACACAAATACATTTTGAAATAAATTTAATGTTGATCAATTTATAAAAACCAAAATCAATTTAGAGCCCAACTTTTGATTTACGATTCTTCTAGACATAAACGTCTTACGGGTTACACGTTACTCATTAAGACTTTTATGTCTTGTGAAAAAATTCAAAACTTACCATTTTCTCATCATCATCTGTATGCGATTTTAAAATATCGTAGAACTTATTTAAATTCCCATTCAAATTTTCCGACACAAAAACTAATAATAATACGTTTAAAATTTCTGGTAATGTTGCCATTGCATTATTAAACTGCACCCACAATTGTTCACGATGTTTATCGAATGCAATGAAGAACGATAATAAATAATATATTTTATATGAAATTAAAATAAATTCATATAGAAATATTGTAACAAAATAGATGCCCAAATTCTTGTTCATATACAAAATTAATTTATTTATTTTTGTATAAATTTTCAAGCATTTTATAATTCGTACTTCTCGTAAATTTTTGTCACTTTCAAATACTCCCACAATGATTCGATTTAAATGTAACGTTTTCATATTAATTATTATTAAAATTGACCATAGAAATAGGACAAAGATGCTCAGAAAATCATTTTTAAAAATTGTGAATATTTCAAATAAATAATAATAAATATCATTGTCTTTTAAAAATTCCATTTCATAGCTGCTTATAAATTTTGCATTATAAATTAAAACTATTATTAAAATCACTAATATAATTTTTAAAAATCTTCGAAATTTTATATGAACATTAATCTCGGTCTCAAATTGACGGTTAATTTTTCTTAGTTTTTTAAATAATTTCAAATAGGTTTTTGTATTAAATAAAATTCCAATGGCAAACAGTTTGTAGATAATTATTTTTAAAACAATCAGCGGTAATATATACGAATAAGTTTTATTTTCCATATTTTTCTTGTTATTTCCAGTAAAATAAATTTTTAACATTAAAATTATAAATGTTATAATCAATATTAAGTTCAAAATGAAACAATTTTTTGAAAACTTTACTTTTGCGTTTTCAATTTTAAACGGGCAGATTCCAAAAATTGAAAAAACTAAAAAGAATTTTGATAAAAATTCATTGAAATTCATTGTGTTGGTTCGTTTTTTCTAAATTCAACTAAATAATGATTTCACGTTTCTAATAATATCTTGATACTATACTATTAAAAAGTACTTGTACTTACCAATATACCGTTACTCTATTAAACAATTAATTGATTGATGGTTGAAAAATACAAACGATAACATTAATATTAAATTCTAATTTCACTTAGCTCACATATTATAATAAAAGAAAATTATTCAAGGTGTTAATTGATTCTTTTATAAAAAGCAGTTTTATTGTTCTAATAATAATTAATGTAAATTTATATTAATTTGTTGATTGAAGTTGTTTTTGGAAAGTCTTAAAGAAGAAAAAATTATAACTTCGGACAAATTCACATGGTATGCTACGTTGTGCCACGGGGTAAGATGGATTTTGTTCTAAGTCTAAATTTATTTACGCTGGTTATTCCCAAGGCGCAGTATTGTTCCAACTCTATTTTTGATTTATATCAACGAACTGTTGAAAATCATCAGTAACCCTAAAAACAGTTTTGCAGATAGCAAAACATTTCATAAATCATTCTTCCTCCAATATTCAAAGAATAACATGATCGAAAAATGATATCTCCCAAAGGAGACGCTTCAATAAAAGGTAAACGGGGACCTCGTTAAAATTTATAAAGAAAGTGAATGAATTTGGCGACCGAAATCACGATTTCCAATGACTTACTATGGAATGACCACATAACGGCAATGCCAAAAAGCTCATATCAATTCCTCCCCTTTTATGAGTGCTTTATTCGTACCTCTATGGCGTATTGCTATTCGGAGCGCTGCATCTAGGACCTCTTTCGACCGAAACTTTAAATAGATTTGAATTATTAAAAACTTTTTGTGATTAAATAAATGCCAGTAACTAGAGGAACCTTTTGAATTTCCTCAACTCGAAAGTATATTTGGATTTTTCTAAGAGAAAAACTTCACCTCCTTTTTTCGTGTTATAGTACCACTGATTCGCATCCGTATAGCGGTAGATACGATATCAATAATGTCATCGAGGCGTGAATTATAATTCTAAAAATATGAAGGGACCAAAATCTCAAGGCTCTGATATATTAAAAATTCAGTCTATGTTAAAGGTTTTTATATAGTTTTCAGCAAAAGGCGTTTATGAGGACATTGTTTCAGTTTTGAGCAAAAATGTATATTAAACATAAAACTCTCTGGAGAAGCATAGTTTTTTATTTCTGTTTAGAAATGTATTACTATAAACTAACACGAAAGATCAATGCGTTATCGGAATATTAGAATGAATCATCAAATAATATAATGACATGAAAATTTAAAAAAAAAATAAAGAAAAACGAGGATAAACTGAGCAAACTTCTCAAAAACCTCTATATTTAGAGTTCAGCTTTTTAAAAAACGGCATATTGTCTCGCTCATATACCTAAAATTTTCTATTAATTCAGAAATTATCCCAGAAACCTTTTTCATTTAGGTAAATGCTTATTTTTAATGGATCACAAGAAAAACGCGATCGCCATATTCCTTAATTGTACCCGTCAAAAAAAGTCCTGAATATCACTAACTTTTTCTGCCGTCATAGGGGCTATCCCTTTTAAACAAGTTTTTTTCGAAACGTATTTTTTCAAACAAATAAATAAAAAGTTGAAAATCGGTTGACAATTACTCGAGAAATTATCAACCGATTTTCAACTTTTTGTTTATTCGTCTTTGGAATAGCTAAGGTTAAGCAAAATCAATTTTGAGAATTTTAAGTTTTAGTTTTTTTTTAAGATTGCTTGAATACATAAAGGTGTAACGACGGACGGACTATTTTCAATTTTTGCTGTAAAATAATAGTTTTCAAATTCAATAATAATTTTATTAATTTTCTTCAATTTTAATAAACGTATACGTTTATTCGTACCACTGTACATTTTTTTTTGACGATTTAAATAAGTTCAAGTAAATTAAAAATACAAGTTTTTCATAAATGATGGAAAATAAAAAAGAAGATCTGGAAAAATATTTTATAAAAACGATCAAAATGTTTGGATCGAGTCAATTAGTAGATAATTTTCAAATGTTCAATTAGTAGATAAATTTAAATCGAAGAATTGTGTATGATTGCAAAATTAAAGTTTTAATTTAATAAATTATAATAATGGTTCTCAATAGATTCTATTAATTAAATATTTATTTATTTTCATTTACAAATTGTTTAAAAATATATCAATTTTATACCAAAATATTGAGTTTGCATATTGTGACATTTCAAAACCACAATTCGTTATAGTGATAATTTGAATTGAGATTTTAAGCCTAAAGAAAATATTTATATATATATGTATAAATATGACAGAGCCAAAAAAAATCGAAAGCTTAAGTTTTTTAAAAAAAAAATAATGTTATCTGGACGTTTTGTGTTTTATTTGGACATGCAGTTATTTATAATTTAAAATTTATGAAATGTTGTGTATGTAAATGTGAGGACTCAAATCGTTACAAAAAGCATAATAGAAATAAAATAGCATGTGACAGATTTCCAACCGATACAAAATATTTAAATGCATGGTTAAAAACACTAAATTTAAAACCGTGGAAACCGCAGAAACATGATGTAATTTGTTCGCAGCATTTTAAAGTTGTTTAGATCAAAGTTCACCGTTAAGGATACGTCTTAAGAAAACTGCAATACTTACTATTTTAAATCAAATGTCTGGGGAATTTGTTAGCCAATTAAATAGTTTCTTTACAATTTTTCTGTGATTCATAATATAAGAGATTTCCAAGTGTAATTAGTTTGTCTTAGATTCAGTTTTCATATATTTTTATGAGCTTTCCGGTGTAATGTAATATAATTAATTTGTATAAAGTCCAAATCAGTATAAAGGGGCGAAAAAATTAAAAAAATTTCAACCGATCGCCATTTTGTGAAAAATCATAATAAAACAAACGGCTTTGTACGTACAATGGTGTTTGGACAACTAAATGAATGTTTATGTAAAAATGACATTTATCTCAACCAACTTCAAACTAGAAGTACACCTATTCCCCGCTTTACACGGCACTCGTTTAACACGTTTTCGACTTTACACGGTTTTTGAAATCAAAATTTCCAAGAAAAAAAAAGTTCAAAAAAAAGACAAATTTTGGTATTACACGCACCTATATCTACTTTATTTTAATTAAACCTTCTGGTATACCATATACATACAGGTTCTAATTAAAACAAGAAACTTGTAACAAAAAACGTATTTGAGTGTTCAAAATTTTGAAAATACATGTTGATGTAAATCAGCAAAGGTATGTAAGAGATTCTCTATGTAAATCAGTTCATTTTAAGCAATATATCGTTATTAGCTAGATACAAAATGCGTGTCATAGTTAATTTGTAAGTAAATAATTATATCTGTTGACATACGAGTTAACGTGAGATATTATACAACACTGGCAATAGCAGTGCGATCTTATTCTATCCTATAATGAAATATTGGGGTCTGTCATATTTTATTAAATGGTTGAATTTATTGTTTAGTTATCAATTCAAAAAAATTTAAAGAACACAAACAATTAAAATTAACGTCCATCAACATCGTTGAACGCATGTTGTTGCGGTGACCGTGATGTTAAAAGTTTTTATTTGTTGTTTTGATACATATTGTAATTCCTATTACACAACACACTTTATTTAAAAAAAATAAAAACAATGGAAAATAAATTAATGATATGGCTTGAAGACCAATATCAAAGACGTATTCCAATTGATACCAATATCATAACTAGTAAGACTTTAAAATTTTTGGAATGTGAAACAGTCCATCTACTCTACACTCCATCTACTCAAATAAAATGCCTTTTAAATTTTATTGCAAGTCATGGTTGGTTCGAAATATTTAAACACGGGCATTTTATGCAAAAATTTAAAATTAAAAATCGCATCCAGTGATTTAGATACAGCACAACAGTATGTACCCACTAAAATTGACTGAAATTAATTCCGGTACATCTTACTGTCCTGCAGCCAAATTCTGTAACTGTGAAGCGGTGAAGCGTTAAAAATTCCATCGTTTCTGTTCATTCAAAAACTTATTACTTCACCGCTTCACAATTACAGAATTTGGCTGTTGATCAGGTTTTCAATACTAAAGACTGATAAGGCTTAGGTGGCAAAGCGTCCAGGTAAAAAGGAATAAACAAATCTTTCCATTTATTGGAATGCCATTACAAAAGCTAGGGTCAAAGCCACATTGTTCATTGATTTGTCTCATAACTCTTACGTACCAGAAGTAAAATATAGTATTTAATCAAAATAACATTTAAGGTTCTTGTTTTACTGGACAATGCTCCATGTCATCCTCAAGATTTGCAGCTTACAAATGGATAAATTGTATTTATACCCAAAACTAAAACTTCTTTATTGCAACCATTATACCAGAAAATAATAAATAATGCAACTACTTTCAACAACATGATCCGAATATTAAACTAGCTCTCCGATTTCTGCGAACTCTCAACGAATTTTTAAGTCAATATGAAGATGTTTGCAAGATTTAGCTAAAAAGAAAGCACAGTTATTAATTACAGATTTAACTTCAAAGTCGCACCGAACTGAATCAAGTTAAGTTAGGTTTGATTTAGGCCAACATGCTAGTATGTGCATGTATAATTACTTTTTTTCTGTTAATTTCTTATTGGTTATGTTGCATGTTTCTTTTTGAAAATCAATTTAACTGTTATGTCGAAATCTTATGTGATTAAACTGGTACTTTTATGTTTTACCGAATCTGTTTGTCGCCCAAGAAATGACAAAAAACCTACGTTTTTCGTTTAACACGGTTTTCCATACAAAATTTATATTTTCGATTAACACGTTTTTATCAGGAACGTATCTACCGTGTAAAACGGGGGATAGGTGTATATAAGATCAAAGTTAATTTATTTCTATATAGCTATAAACTTTATTTAACTTCTTTGATATTGTATTTAACATTTTGCATTTTAAATCCTGCTCATTCTATTGTCAGAACAAATGGTTAACTGTTTTCTTTGTTTGAATTCTACAGGTTGAGGTTGGCATTACTTTAATTTTTCAGTCAAGCCGGGCATTCACATACAACAGAAACAGAAACCAAATTTCATACAAATTTGACAGCAACTGAAACAGAAACCGAATTTAGAAACAGAAACTGATAATTCGTCCGTTTTGTCTGAAACAGAAACAATTAAAATTTAATTGTTTCGGTTCCAGAAACTGTCACATAATATTAATTACTAGGAGGGCCCGGCGTGCTTCGCTACGCTTATAAATAAAGTTTTTGCGTAGACCACGCTTATAAATAAAGTTTTTGCGTAGACATTTTGTTGACGTAGAAGCAATGATTTCAAAAAGTGGTAATGAGAAATGCTAGCATATAATTTTTAATTTTTCTTTTTAAATATATGAATGATAAATAATCAGAACTCTAGCTGATCAGTTCGGATATATGACAAATTAGCGATCAAATAAGTTAGAGATCAAATAAGCTTACTTGAAAACTTATTTGATCGCTAATTTGTCATATATCCGAACTGATCAGCTAGAGTTCTGATTATTTATCATTCATATATTTAAAAAGAAAAATTAAAAATTATGTGCTAGCATTTCTCATTACCACTTTTTGAAATCATTGCTTCTACGTCAGCAAAATGTCTACGCAAAAACTTTATTTATAAGCGTGGTCTACGCAAAAACTTTATTTATAAGCGTAGCGAAGCACGCCGGGCCCTCCTAGTCAACATTATTACGCATATTACGCATATAATCTCTTTTATTCCGACGACTCGATGTACCAATCACATCCAAACGTTTACGACGTGGTCTTGGCATCGAAATAAATAAATATATCAATATATCAAAAATACCAAATAAATAAAATATCAAAAATATCAAATAATATCAATATCAAATAAATTAAATATCAAACAAAATATCTTTATATCAATATCAAATATCTTTATATCAATTATCAAATATCTTTATATCAATAAACAAAATAATCGAAATAATATCGAAAACCGTCCTTGTTCAAAGACAAAAGACGACTGAAATGAACGATTTAAAAAAGAAAATAAATTTTTAAGTTTCGTTTTTGTTGTTCGATAGCTAATGTATAAAAAAGAAAATATCATTCATAAAATATCATCATAAATATCATTCATAAAATATCATTCATAAAATCAACATTATTACGCATATAATCTCTTTTATTCCGACGACTCGAAAACCGTCCTTTGTTCAAAGACAAAAGACGACTGAAATGAATGAGAAAAAAAAGTTTCGTTTTTGTTGTTC
This sequence comes from Diogma glabrata, assembly GCA_963693315.1. NCBI lineage: Eukaryota > Metazoa > Arthropoda > Insecta > Diptera > Cylindrotomidae > Diogma > Diogma glabrata. Next base: position 381,668,124 of record OY856186.1, on the reverse strand, counting down.
GTTGTTCGCCAATATATAAAAAAGAAAATATAAAAAAATAAAATAAATTTTTAATTTCGTTTTTGCATGTATGTAAACTTATAATGCATATGTATATAAAAAGTTTTCCGTATATAATAACTTTTTTATTTATGATCCGATTTGTGTGAATCCGAATCCGAATATAGGTTACACTAATATCAGTTAGCTGTGAAAATCTGAAATGAATCCATCAGCGAATAAAAAAGCCTTAGGCTCCACAAAATTTTGGGTTAGCGTATTAATATATAAAAGATTATTTTATTTTCAATTTTGATAATAGAGTTTTGAATTTTGAATAGTTTTCAGTTTCTGTTTCCGTTTCTGTTTCTGTTGTATGTGAATGCCCGGCTTTATTCGTAGTTATTCGTGTTGGATGACAATCGCTATCATTTCAACATTAGATTTATTATTACACTAGTGTGTAGTAAATTTATTACTTTATTGTTACCTAGGGAATTTTTTCATATTAAATAAAGAATATATTGTACAATAACAGTAGATTATATGCCAAAGGAGAGAAGTGCATGTTTTTCTCTCGAAGTGTTTAGAGCCCGGGTTAGAAGCCTGAGGGCTACATATCTCTCAGGGAGATGACCTGCTCTCTCACGAGGTGTATATACTATATTTTGCACGACCACAATATAGACTTGTGAATAATTAGCTCTTTTTCATACCTTTATTTTGAGCTATATAACATTAAAATTGGTTCTGCAGTTTTTGCTGTAGAGTCATTTCAATACACCAGGGTCCAGCAATTGTTTAATTTTCATCACGCTGTCTGTATCTTAAGACAGGGTTAAAATAAAAATGAATACACACATTTTTTCATTGTTGTCAAAGAATCCCAATATCTAAATATATAAAATTCCAACCTGATTTTCAGACCTGGTCGATTTCACGTGTTGATCCACCAGTTATTTCTTTTATTTTTATATTTGTCCTTCTATTCCAGTCCACAGGTTACAAGGGTTATACAAAGTTTTATTTAACTCTAAAGTTATGATTTAAAACCTTTTCGCAAATAAATCTTTTTTATAAAATAATAAACTAACAAGTAAAACACTTAACATTATCATGCGTATAATTTTATTAATTATATTTGTCATTAGACATCAAATTAACACATCAAAATTATATTTGTCATTTCATTAGACAACAATAACACTTAGCTGTTTATATTAGTTATATTATTGATTGACATTTTTTTTGCACAAGTCTATAATCATTTCTTCGGCGGTTCAAACTGTGATAAAGTGACGGTATATGTTACTACTGCCGCAAACATCTGAAATAAAAAAAACAATGTAGAAAAAAACAAGACAGAGCCAGCAGGAAACGGTGGAAATTACGTTTTTATGGTTTGGAAAAAGTTCAGAACATTAACAGATTTTTGTTTTTAAATAACAAAATATGTTCGAATTTTGGAGCTCACATTCATTAAGTTTTATGACTAGTTTTAGAGTGCGTCAGAACTCAGAACCCCTTCTGTAATAAGAGATAGAAGTACGAACGTTCGTAATTTTTTTTAACCTAAATCTTTCTTTCTTTTTTTTATTTTTTATTCAAAGTTAGGCATGTTTAGTGTTAATTATAATAAATTATAAATTAACGTCTCTGAATATCCGAAGATACCATGCCCAACTAGAGATTAGGATTAAGTTCGAATATTCATTCATTTTTTTTTAAGAAATTTATGGACGCTAACTTTGGAATTTTAAGGATTAAAGCTATCAGAGAAGGTAAGGCATTCCAAAGATGAGAGACTCTGAAAAGAAAAGCAACAGTTATGCAGCTTTTTGTATGAACTGTAAAAGGATGGGCTACAATATTTGCTCTACAACATTTTCGCGAATTGAATAAATAAACTCGGTTATCCTTCCGGCAACTATAAATATAGGTTTATTTTTGTTTTTATACAACCATAATTATGTGCGTTATTGGTCTTAATAGAATAAAATAAGCACCTGTTAATTTTATTCTCTTCCGCGAATGTTGCGAAACACAATAATAGTATATTATTTAATTAGGAGCAAAAGTGCTACTTTTTGAGTTGAGTCTATAGTTTGGCAATTATAGACGCAAGACTATAGTTTAGCAACTATAATTTGACTTATTATAGACGAAAAACAAAAAATCACTTCAGGTCCGAATTAAATGCACTATTTTTCGGCAAAAGCTTAAATTTTTTATAAATATAAAAATTTGATTGCATTTTATAAATAATTTGATTGTAAGAAAATCAACGAAATCATTTTTGCTTTGATTATATAAAAACAATAAATTCAAACTAATGCGCATGTCCCTCTTTCGAATATTGAAAAAGGCAAAGGCTAGTATGATTAAATTGAATTAAATTTCCATTGTGAAAAAATTAGTTTTTTTATGATTGTTTTTTCAATTCTCATTAGTGTAAAATTTGATGTCTTACATTCTTATTCTTTCGCAAATTTGCAATTTCTTCGTGCTTCACTACCATTAGAAACTTTTGCTCAAAAAATAAAAGATATTTTTAAACACTGAGGAAATAAAATTCTATTATCAACAAAATTTTAATGTATTATAAAAAAATTAGTTTACCGTACAATATAGTTGCTTATTTAGTGTAAATAATCCCATTGCTGTTGTATCGTAGTCTTCATTTAAACTGTTTAAGTTGTAAAATTCCATCTGAAATTAATAAAGGATGAAGTTTTGTTAGATTCGCCCCCAGTAAGCGTTGGACTGGTCCGTTTTGAGAAATGCTCCACATTAGGGTTTCTCATTTCTCGTAGAAATTCAAATCCCGGGACAACAAATGTTAAATTCCCGGGATCCCGGGAAACCCTAAAGAGCTAAATTGTTCTAATTGGGTGGTAGAAAAATGTGTAAAATTAAAACAGCACAAAAAATGCGCTATTTTTAAATTTCCATTATTTTTAATTAGAAAAAATTCAAAAATTAAGTATAAAAGAATACATAAAAACAAAACAAAAATAAATTCATAATACTAATTTTTAAACAATTTTTCAAAAAACTAGGTTGGCAATGGCGCCATCACTCAATTTTGTCCGAATTTTCGTGACGAAACGTCCTGTCACAGAAAAAGCTCTTTCCGATTCAATTGATGTCCGTATGATAGTCATTAGTGCATTGTATAATCTAAGCTATTTGTACTCTGCTTAGTTGCTTCAAAAATTACTCATTCTTTTGTGATGTTTTAACGACATGTTCTGTGATACATGTTCTGTGATACAAACAAACCAAAATCACAATAACAACGGTACTTCTCAGTACCATTAAAAACAGACAAAAAATATTGGACCCTCAGTCCGTATTTTGCAATTGAACATTGAAAGCATTAGCAAGTCAAAAGCTGAACACTTAGAAAGAGTATTAAAGTTATTATTTCGATATCAACGTTGTAATTCTGGCAGGAAACGCATGCAACAGATGAAGCGCAACTTACCTCTAGAGGAAAAATTGTTGGTTATAAACTAATTATTGCTATTTACCATCAAACATATGGATCTGGCACGTATATTAAGTCAGAAATCATGGACTGCACCCATTTACTTACACCAGACGGACAACGGTATACATCTTATTGTTGTTGATATATCGACTACGAAGATTGTTAACGTAAACAAGCCCTAAATACAGCGTGGTCAGCTGATACTCTACCATTATTTCACCACCCAGCAATATAGGTTGGTGACTTTAATAGCCATCACAATCAGTGGTCCTACTCAAATAACAATCCCAATTGCATACAACTAACTGACGGGACCAATCGACAGCATGTTCCTGATACAAGATACGAAAGACATGAAAACCTTGATTTTTCCCATTCTAGTAGAGCAGCTTGGAGTCTTCTTTGGAAGTTGGATGACTTAAACTCAGTTGCTCGCGCCAACAATGAAATAAATCAAGACGACATTGCAAATCACATTGTAAACATGTCTATAGTTCCTCTATTAATCGCCTTCATAAGAGAACCATTAAACACAAATTAAGAGAAATGAAGCCAAGTTCTAGGTAGATTTCTCAGAAAAATCTACCTATTTTAAGTTTTATTGGTTTTAAGTTGTTGTATTTATATGTGTCAAAAAAACCATGACACCATATGTGTCAAAAAAACATTTTCCTAATTTTGAACGAAATTAATTACTACAGAGGGGAAAAGAATTAAAAACTACTCGATTTTCCTGTGAGAAATTTTTTAATATCTTTGAAAAAAATAAAAAAAATGTTAATAAAAATTAGCGGGATACCCAGGATGAAAATTTACCCCCGGGAAAACGGTTTGAGAAACCCTACTCTACATATTAACTTTTTTTCTACTCTGAGCTCACTTATAAGTTTTAGGGCTCTATACTTTAAAAACTTAAAGAGTGAAACCCTATTGGTGGCGCTTTCATGCCAACATGCACAATCGATTTTCTCACAAACTATCAGTTATATCGGCTAAAAATTTTAGTGTATCTAATACAAACAAAACAACGTTCCCATTATTGAAAACAAAACATATTCATTTCTCGGCGAAACTTGTAATTAACTGTCGAGTTATGTTTTTTTTCAGATAGGACAGACTATATAGATCCAATTGTCAAGCTAAACCAAACTTGTATATTGTCCCAGCTTGGGAGAATAAATGGCATACCACAATGACCAAATAACAAAAAATGATTAATGAATTGGTTAATTGGTTAAAAATATCCATCGATTATCAATCAACTTGCTTTCGAAAGATTCACTAAAAATTATTTCGAATTATCCGTCCGTCCTTTGGAAATTACTACTAAAATTTTTTTGCCTTAGTTTTATTTTAATTTAAACCAATGAAATTCTCTAAAATGTAATGATATCATTCAATTTCACCAATAAAATTTGAATTATACTAATAATAAATATTTATACATCTGGCTTACTGGGATATTAAAAATTATGAGTGTAATTTTGAAATAATTAACTGATATCACAGTAGGCCAACGTATAATTCATAAAAAATATATAAAGAAATGAAAAATGGCAAAAAAATTTTCTAAACGAATTCCCCTCGTTCGTTGATAAATTCTCATAATTTTTTGAAAAATTCCTCAAGCAAGTGGTATTGATAAAAGCACGAGGCCATAGGCCGAGGGTTGCTTTCGAAATTTTTGACAACAAATTATTTCGAATTATCACCGCCCTTGGGAAATTACAACTGAAAATTTTTTGCCTTAGTTTTATTTTAATTTAACCCAATGAAATTCTTTAAAATGTAATGACATCATGCAATTTCACCAATAACATTAGAATTGTACTAATAGCAAATAGTTATACGTCTGGCCTACTGGGATATTAAAAATTATCAGCTAAATTTTGAAATTATTAACTGATATCCCAGTAGCCAATGTATAATTCATATAAAATATATAAGGAAATGAAAAATGGCAAAAAAATTTCTAAACGGTATTCCCCTCGTTCGTTGATAAATTCTCATAATTTTTTGAAAAATTCCACAAGCAAGTGGTATTGATAAAAGCACGAGTCCGTAGGCCTTGCTTTCGAAATTTTTGCGAAAAACTATCGAATTATCACCGCCCTTTGGAAATTACAACTGAAAATTTTCTATAAAATCCTATTAAACATTTTTTTTCCTTTTGAAATCGATTGAATCCTATTCAAAGGTCCTATAGAAATACATTGAATCCTTTTAATAGACATGAAAACATTTTTATAAGATTATAAATTCTTCAATGGAATTGTAAAGAATCCTACTTGACTTTGTAATAGGACTAAACACATTTTAAAGGGAGTTTTGTAGTCTTAGAATTTCATATGGAATCCTTTTCGATTCTTAATGGGATTGACTATGTTTTAATGGGAATTTCTAAAACTTCCAAATTTCCTATTAAATAATAATCAATTAAAATAAAATAAACTTAAACAACCTTAATCACTATTATTATAGACTTTCAGCCGAGAAGCGATAAGTTAAAACGATTTTAACTATATATTTCTAAAATGGATAATACTCTAGTGAATTTTAACCATACATAAGAAAAATTTCAGTCGTATTTTCCTGTAAGCATTATCCATTTCCTATTGAAAATATCTCAAAGTCTTCCCATAAAACTATATACATAGAATCCTATTGAAAAATACTGTCGTGAAATTATAATTTTAAGGTCGTATGTTCCTGTATAAATTATACACTTCCTATTGAAAATATCTCAAAAAATTATTAATCCTGAAGATTATTAATCCTATTGGAAATCTTGTTGTAACAAAACAATTTTCTAAGTTTTATTTTCCTTTACATATTATCTATTTTCCGTTGACACTCTTTCAATGTCTTCCTATAAAACTATAAAGACTCCTATTAAGGAATCTTTTCGTAAGAAAATAATTGTCTAAGTTTTATTTTCCTTTTCAATTACGTTCATTCCTATAAAAATATTTCAATAGGGAAAGTTTAATATTTAAAGGATTATAAGCTTAATTCCATTTTTCCATTGAATATGAGTCTTTCCTACCCAACATTTTTATGAAGTAAAGAATTTCTTCAGTTTTCATCAATATTCTATAGGATTGTACCTTTTCTAATGGGACAGTTTAAGAGGAGTGGGAGAGCATGTAGACTTTTTTTAATTTTTTTTTTATAAAATGTGTTGTGTAGTAGGTATTACAATATGTGTCACAACAAAACATAAAATTCTTTTAAGACCACAGTTCCGTAACAACATGCATTCCTAAGTATGTTAATTCTTGGAAAATTAAAAAAAAAATTACATGAGAAAACACAACCAAATGACCATCCTGGTGTTACCTATCGGTTGTCCAATCTAGAAGATTCAAAGGGTGACAAATTCATTATATGTTACAAATATCTCATAATCCTCATAACAACTTATGATGTTTGAACGATAATAAAACTAAGCTGATCAGATGTTTTATAGGACAAGAGCTACATAAATGCATTTGTTGTTATGTCAATAATAATTTAAAGTGTTCGAATCGGCTACGTGTTTTAATAAATAATACGTGTGTAGCCGATCCCATTCATTTAAAAATTTAATATTTCACAATTTAACTTAAAAAATCAACTGTACTCGGCCCCATTGAGTAATTAAAGTAAATATTTTTAATATTACAAAAGAACTATTTACTTACATCAATTTGATCAAGACCAGCCTTTTCGTTCTTACGCCTTAAATTTATTAAAAATTGCTCAACTTCTGATTGAAACTCAAGCGCTTCATTAATCAAAACATAAAGTTTTATGACATATACAACCAAGTTAACAATTAATCGTATCACAACCAAATATAGTTTTAGTTTATATCTGTATACGTAGATTAATTCGTAAATACCAAGGACAGTACTCGTTAAATAATATGCAGCTATTAAAGTAAATATAAAGCCATTGTTCAAGTTTAATAGTTGGAAGTTTTTCAGTATAGTCTTTTCAAGAACAAATAATTGGTTTAACAACGCTTTCTCAGATAAACTATGTGTCTTCTCTCTACTATTGTGTCCCCAATATCGACTGGTTTCAAAATTATTGGACACTAAACTGTTCAGCAGCTTTATTCGAAGTTGGAAGTTAAACAATATAAATGTAATATACAGAAATGTTAAACTAATTTGAATTTCTCTAATCATTATGAAATACAACAATCCATACATCATTGAATTGCTAGTTGATAATGAAATTTCAAGCGGATATAATACAAACTGATGTAACAATATCAGACCAAGAACTTTGTAAAAAAAGATATTTTGAATTTGATTGTAGTTCATTTCAATAAAATTAAAATGGCTAATTACCAAGTGATCAAATTCAATTATATTTAAAAATAAAATATTATATAATTTTTGTTTTATACAAACAAAGATTTTTATTGAAAACATTATAATATTTCTAAGATTGAACCATATTTCATTTGAAAGTGCTACGATAGGAATGATTCTGGAAACGCCATAAGTTTGATCCAAAAAATCAATTAAATAAAGATTATATATTAAACTTGATGTAACCACTATGAAAGAGCACAGGAAAACAATTATATATCCTAATGATGTAAAACTTGCCAAACACTTGTTTTTACTTGAAATTGAGTATGTAATTGCACTTAAATATAGAAACAAAAATAATTTCCTATATGGATTAATATATTTTCGATCCATTTTGAATTGTTTTTTAGTACAATAATGAGTTTTATCTCTACGTAAATAGGTAACGATAATGTAAATAGGTAACGATATTTTAACTCTAGCCCCTGGCATAATTGAATTGATTAATAAAATGCCACCATTTTCTGATTCTGAACAATTATTAATTTCTCAAGTGTAATTTTAGGTCAGTATTTGATAAATTAAATCATTAATTAATTAAGTTGCTTTGTAATTATTCAACATGTCAACGATTAATTTACTTGTAACTAAAATAATATTTTATGGTTTTTATTTGATTGGTTTTTGTTGTTTTAATTTTATTGATGTCCAATTGTTGATTCAATTATGGTAAATACAAGGATGAAAAAAAACAATGTGGAAAATGTCCCTTATGAAAATATCATGGAAATTACAAATTGTTATTAGTAAAGATTCATCTCTAGAGAGAAAAAGTGTTACTTTCACAGAAGGCTTACCCTCTTCGGAAATTCGAGTTCCATATGTAGTGTGCGTAGAAAAACGTTTTTGTTTTGGGTTTTTAATATTATTTATCAGTGGTATCAGTATGTATTAGTATACCATAATCAGAATACCGCTTGACAGACACAAAAATGATCGCGATCACCATTTTTTATAGATAACTTTGTGGGGAAGAAATCTACACGCATTTCAATTGAAAATATTCTCTCTATGAGAAGTTGTAACAGCTTATTGTAACAGCTCATTCATTCTACGATAACGTTCTGCTTTAAAAGTTATGATAATCGCACATTTATCTTTAAAAACATAACAACAACACACTGAAGACGCAATAACTTATGAATGACGTTTTTTTGCCGCCAGAACCGAATATTTTGTTTATTTTCGTCTCCGTTTAAATGGGTTTGAACCACTTGATTTATTATGATTTTTTATAACTTTAACTGCCCGATACTTGAATTTTCTTTCGGAAATATCTTTCGGACGACCCTGTTTCCAAACTAAACACCTTAAATTTTTTTCTTAAGTCCATGTATTTTTTAGTTCACCTATACTTCTTATTTGTCAAGAATAAAGTCGATTGATACTAAGTTTACATCAGTATCTAATTTGGTACGAATCAAATTTGCTAGCTATTTTCACCATCATACTTTTTATATTTGATACGGTGATGTAAACTCTTATTAATTAGGTATGACACATTAATTTTTAGCGCGTCCTTTTCATTGTTAATTTTTTGGTTAGGAAAAAATAATTTCCATATATATTTTTTATAAAAAACTGAAAACATTTATTATATTAATGCTAAAATTTATTTTACTTTTAATTTCAGCAAAAAAAATCACATCAAACATAAATATATATTTATAAAATAAGTTGATTTATTTTTATTTTAAATGTCATACCTAATTTTAGTGTTCACACCGTAAAAATAATACCTATTTGCTACGTACCTAATTTGATACGTAGCAAATCATCCTACCAAATATTTGGTATAGTAGAATTTTTTTGCCAGCGAATTATTGACAGCTAGGAACGCAGCAAGAGATAAAAGATGAGACAAAAAGTAAAACAGAGATGTATTATTTATTTTGGGATAAATTTGTTTTCAAAACAATTATATTAGTTAAATTTCTACTTCTAGTTCGTACCTTTTGTTTGTTGTGATATTTGTTTCCATAGGCGTCGTTATTTTTATTATAATTATTTTTAATTATCAAAATTTTGTTACATTGCCTACAAAATCATTAATATTTTTACTAGTTTTTGGTTTTCTATTATAATTGGTTGAATTTCAATAGTAATTTATTAATTTTTATGAGTTTTTTTTGTCCATTTCAATGGGACCCCAATAGTTTTTTTTAATATTTTAATCGAGACACTGAATGTGCAAACAATATGCGCATGTGCATGCGCATGTGCAAACAATATGCGCATAACAAACAAATTTTGTGTTCGCTGGCAAACAAATTCTACTATACGTACTTTTTTGATAACTGTTTACATCGACCATAGTCGATCTAATAAGTATAGTATGTACCTATTAGATCCTGGTGTAAACTTAGTATGAAATGGACGGGTGCAGCCCAGATCCCGAATTCCATCTAAAATAATTTTTTCCTCCGATAATTAACTGTCAGATATAAAATATATTCTCTTTCCGCCAACAAAAAAAATAAAAAAAAATTTATTAAATAAATTTAAATTTTATTAAAAAATTTATTTATATTTGTTTTTAATCGAAACTTTACCTACAATTTTTTAAATTTATACTTTAAACGATGACTTCCAGTCGGTAAAAAAAATATCTGTAATATCTGTAAAAGTTTTTAATGAAAATATATGATCTGAGATATATCCGAGAATGAAAAAAAACACGGAACAGATATATCTGAGATTACAAAAAAACAGATAATTTTTTGACGTTTAAGTGTAAAATTAAATTTATATTTTCGAACTACTATTCGAAATAAATTTTATATTTTCGAACTATTTTCTTTATTCATATGTCTTCCATCTGTAGGCGAACACAATAACATTATTTTACACTGGTAAAAATGCTATAGATTCTTTATTTTTTACACTGTCAAATTTAGCTATGTCGTTTTGTAAGTTTTTAGTAGATAAATTTGTAAATATTATCATTTTTTTTTACAAGCGTAGAAAAAATAGCGTTTTGTACGCGTTTTAAAAACGTTTTTGCGTTCCTGAACTTATTCCACTCGACGCTATCGCGTCTCGTGGACAAACCGTCCAGTCACGCAAAAAGAGACGTTTTCACCACTTGTTTAAAAATCTACTATTTTTATCTATGAGTTTAAAACAGAAAGTTGGCTTTTGCTGTTTAGCGAGCATTTTTTAATTTTTTCTGCTCTTAGTCGGAAAGTAAAAACACAAGTAAAACCAAAGACATAATATTAAAATTTATTAATTTCTTCTCCCCAAAACACTTTTGATTTTTTGGCTCTATAAGGGCGATGATACATGTAAAAGAAATATCTTTCAGACATAAAAAATTTCGCATTTAATTGGTTGAGGGGCGGTAACATTTTTTAAATTTCAAAAAAATATTTTTGACTGAACGACAGAAAAAATATCTGTAACATATAAAAACATAACCTAAAAAGATATTTTTGCTTAACAGTTAAAACTGATTAACTGAAAAATTGATTTTAAAAGTAAGTTTTACCAATAATCAATTACAATTAACTTAATTTGATGATTTAGCTACAATTAAAATAATTTGTTTACTTATTAGGCGATAATCGCAATAAAAAAATACAAATTTGGTCCAATGTGAAAATGCCTAAATCTATATGAATAAGTAAACAAGTTATTTTAATTGTAATTAAATAATCAAATTAAGTTAATTGTAATTGATTATTGGTAAAACTTACTTTTAAAATCAATTTTTCAATTAATCAGTTTTAACTGTCAACCAAAAAATATCTTTTTAGGTTATGTTTTTTTATCTTACAGATATTTTTTCTGTCTTTCAGTCAAAATAGTACATTATGATGCTAGGACGTAAGGCTAAAGATTTTGGACGGATGTGGAGTTTGAAAATCGAGGCGCTAGCCGAGATTTGCACCCACATCAAGTCCAAAATAGCTTACGTCCGTGCATCATATACTATTTTTTATTCGCCGCAAGCAAAATATGTTAAGAAAAGTTGTTTATTCTAAATTAAAATTATAAATTTTCATAACTTTTAAAATAAAAATATGTGGAATAAGTAACCTTTGAAAAAATATTTATTATTTTTTCCAAATTCTATGACAACAAATGATAACAACTATTTTAATTGGATAATGAAATTTTGAATTTGCGGGTTGCTTTGATAAAAAAATTTATTTTTCATAGAATTTAAACAAATACAAATGCTTTTTACTTTTTTGGACGAAGCTATGACGACAAAATAAATAGTTGAAAAGTGATACTTTAAAGCCGCAAATCACAGTAATAAAGTAACACTTTAATATATAGGCGAATAAAAATATTTTTTTGAAATTTAAAAAACGTTACCACCCCTCAACCAATTAAATGCGAAATTTTTTATGTCTGAAAGATATTTCTTTTACATGTATCTTCGCCCTAACCCGAGGGCTTTTTTTTTAAAAGGCATAAATCTTTTATATTTACTAATATCCAAATTTTCTTTAACGATGAATGTTGATTTTACCATTGAATAATTTGACCACAATGTTGATGACTTTTTTGTCTGCGATAGTTCACCAAAATATTTTCATACCGGACTTTAGATTTTTCAGGCAACAGATCTAAAGTTAAATTGTTGGCTGCTTCTTTTATATGAGGTGAAGTGCTAATTATATCACTTTCATCACTACTGCTCATTTTAAATTATTTTTATTTAAAAATAGATATAAGCTTTGTATAAGTTTTAAATTTATTAATTTAAAAGTTTAACTTGACGTCCGATACGTTTTTTAAACAACAAATGAATGCCTCCTTTGCAACTTTGATCGCATTTGTCGGCAGTCGTTAAAAATAGAGTATGTATACTTTGAGCAGAAAGTAACATTGCTGCTCTGACATTTAATAAGTTTACACCAGGATCTAATAGGCACATACTATACTTATTAGGTCGACTATGGTCGATGTAAACAGTTATCAAAAAAGTACGTACCAAATATTTGGTAGGATGATTTGCTACGTATCAAATTAGGTACGTAGCAAATGGGTATTATTTATCCGGTGTGAACATTAAAATTAGGTATGACATTTAAAATAAAAATAAATCAACTTATTTTATAAATATGTATTTATGTTTGATGTGATTTTTTTGCTGAAATTAAAAGTAAAATAAATTTTAGTATTAATATAATAAATGTTTTCAGTTTTTTATAAAAAATATATATGGAAATTATTTTTTCCTAACCAAAAAATTAACAATGAAAAGGACGCGCTAAAAATTAATATGTCATACCTAATTAATAAGAGTTTACATCACCGTATCAAATATAAAAAGTATGATGGTGAAAATGGCTAGCAAATTTGATACGTAGCAAATTAGATACTGGTGTAAATTTAGTAATTATTGCAATTTTCATGCACGAGCAGCAATGTAGTACTTTCTGCTCTTAATATACAATCTACTATTATTTCAAAGCTATTCGTTCTATTATATCAAGAATTTTACTTACATCATTTTGATCACCGCAAATCACTTCAAACTTCATTTGAAAGTTTGAAGAGTACTTTTTTCCTTCTGATTGAAATTTAATAGCTTCGTTAATCAAGACGTATAGTTTTATTGATCCAACAATTATGTACATACTTATTCGAAGCACAAGAATATATTCTTTTAAATTAGTTCTGTATATGTAGATTATTTCATATATTTGCAGGACAATACTTGTTAAATAATATCCAACAATTGAAACAAATATAAATCCACTGTTACCAATCAGTAATTGGAAGTTTTTATGTATTTCCTTGTTTAGATAAAATATCTGGTTCAAAATATTTCTTTCCAATAACATGTGCAATCTCCCTGTATTATTTGTAAGTAAACAATTCATTAAACTTATTCGAAGTTGTAGGTTAAATAATATAAAATTCACATATAACAAAGTGATAAAGACTTGAAGTTCCCTTAACATTACAACAATCCACAATGCATTTTGTGTAATACTATTGCTCGATACACTAACATCAAGTGGTAATAAAACAAATTGATGGACTATTAACAAAACGATTATTTTATATATAAACTTTGATATTATTTTACTATAATCAAATTTAACTAATTTAAAATGACTAATCATTAGCCGATCAAACTCAATAATATTTGAAAATAATCTTTGATATAAGTTTTGTTTTACAAAAACGTAAAGTTTGATTAAGCCCATGAATATAAGTTTAAACATGAACCAAATTTCATGTGAAATGAATAATACAGGATAATTTGTTGTAGATCCATAATATTTATCGATATAACCATTTTCCCCAAAAATTCTTGCATGTAAAATTATTGCAGCTATAACAATAAAACAATTACATGCAATATAATAGGCTAACGACATAGAAGTTGCCAATAACTTTCTTTTATTATAAGTTTCACAAGTTATGCCACATATTTTTAGCCACAGAAATAATTTACTGTAGGGGTTATTAGTTTCATTTGACATATTGAAATTTAATTTAATACAACAATTTGTTTGATTTGGTTTTCAGAACGATACTTATAGTTATAACTATACGCATATAGCCACCAATTAACGAAATCATTATTAATTTCATTCCTTAATTAACATGATTTTAGTCAATCGGTTAATTGAATTGTTGTTTAATATTTGATAGAAATACCAAAACTACTCAAATTAATGATAAAGCGGGAGGGTTGGAACCAGAAACCAGAACGTGATTGTGTAGGTTTCCGGTTGTAACATATGTATATTGAATTGAAAATGGAAAACGTGCAATATAAGTTTAGTTATTGTACATAAAGCCATAATAGCTATTTATGTATTAAGGGCATAAAGTATGTCTTTTCCGCTTGAGAGTGAAATTGTTGCTCGAGGCGTTAGCCGAGAGAAACAACCACTCGAAATCAAAAATAGTTATTTATTATACAAGGGAAAAAAGTAGTAGATTTTAGCTCGAGGTTGTGTTGTCTCCCAACGCGAAGCGGAGGGAGACAAAAAACCGAGAGCTAAAATCTACAATTTTTCCCGTGTATAATACACTATTTTTTTCTGTGACTGGATAAATATTAATATAATTATTGAAAAAATAATATTAAACAAATATTACAATATGTATATTCACCACACCATACGAATTTTTCTTGAATAAAAACTTAAAATTAAGTTTCATTTTATTTGTCAAAACCAGTTATTAACATCAAGAAGAAAACGGTATAACTTTTCATTAACATTAAAATAGTCATAAATGTTCATAAATATTCATAATATTCATCATTTATGTGTATATATGTATTTATATATATATTTTTATCTATCCGGGAAAAAGTACATACTTTTTTCCCGGGGAAAAAAGTATTTTATGAAAAGTAGCATTTTTGCACCTGTCAGCAGAAGTAAAATGTTAAACTTTTTTCCCGTCAAAGAAAAAAGATACTTTATGCCTTAATTGCATACAAGATTTTTTTGTACGAGTAAGATTCTGTATGCAAATAGCATAAATAAAAATACATATATTTACACGAAATAGTCAAATATTTTTTCGAAAATTATTTTATCAAAGTAGTTTTTTGAAATAATAGAAATATACTAACTTTAGGCATTGTTATTTCAATTTTAGGCATTGTTATTTCACGCTCCAAAAAATATTTTTCTTCGAGTAAACCGTAAAATTCACATTTGCGATTCAAAAATTGTACATAAAGCAGGCCTTTTTTTTTTAATGTTTACCATTGATGATTGAGTGCTTGGCCGTTCAAATGTACTGATTTTTATCTGTAAACCATAGATCGGCCAATGAATTACTCTAATACTGATCTAATAACAATATCCAAGTAATCTTAACTATTAATCGGCCAATGCTTAGCGTATAGACTAAGAGCCCGCGACGGCCAGACCTTCGTTATTTTATAAAAGCTGAATGTTTCTCTGCACATACCCCCCACTCAGGTAGGAACAATTAACGACATATGAAGTTTGGATCATAGTGGCTTTGGCAGGGAGCAGGTTCCAAAGGGGCCTCCAAAGTTTCGTGAAAGTATAAAAGCTAATTTTTTATATATTACTCGGGATAGTATTAGAAGTCACGTCACCCAATGCCAGACACTTACTATCGTGGAAACTCCCTGCCAGACACCCTTAAACTTTAAAGTTTAAGGGTGTCTGGCAGGGGGTTTCCACGATAGTAAGTGTCTGGCATTGGGTGACGTGACTTCTAATACTATTCCGAATAATATATAAAAAAATTAGCTTTTATACTGTCACGAAACTTTGGAGGCCCCTTTGGAACCTGCTCCTTCCAAAGCCACTATGATCCAAACTTCATATGTCGTTTATCATTCCTACCTGAGTAGGGGGTATGCGCAGAGAAACTTTCAGCTTTTATAAAATAACGAAGGTCTGGCCGTCGCGGGCTCTCAGTCTAGTAGTCCCGTCCCCTACTATTGACATACCAGTTAACATGGTATATTATACATACCACTGCACTGGCAGAAGTATATCACTAGTCAAGATGATATCCCATGGTGCTATTACACACAACTTAAATTCAGTTGCTATTTAGCATCAACTTTTCTTCTCAAAAGTTAATGTATATATTTATTATTTTTCAATATAGATGGAGAAAAGATCAAAAACTGCTAGAAAATAATAATAGTAACAGCTAGTTAGAAAATAATAATAACTAGTGGGATAAGGGTGTGATCATAGGGGCCACGCCAAGAGCTTCCCGTAAGTTAAAAACTAACCAGTTACTGGATAAAGTATACTCAAATACCAAACATAAAAAAAATTATACAACATAATTTAACTGCAATAAATACAAATTAAAAACGAAAAATTACAAAATAAATATGAAAACAAATTTGAAGAAAAGTCAACAAAAAGTGAATATTAGCTCAATGATGGTTTTTAAAGCCATTAATACGCAAAATTAAGATTTATTTATTATACGACACATCAATTGTAACAATTTTTTAAATAGAATTTGAATGTGTACGTGCAGTGTGTAATCATATATATTTAAATTTAATAACATATACTAACACTCAAACTGCAAACTAAAATAAGTTGTCTAGACCGATTCAGAAGGTATTCAGAAGAATATCAAAAATGATATCCAACACAACAACCTAACCTTATGGTAAGATTAAGGTCAGCACTTGTTTGATGAACTGCGACCTCTATATACAAGACACATCAAAAGCAAATTTGTTCTATCTCATGTTAACTAAAAAGGTTTACCAAACATCCGGCAAAAACACTTAATAACTGTGGATGTTGTGATATATTTAAAAGAATGAGATAAAGTTTTTTAACTGAAAGTTGCAAAACTACTATATAAACATTACAAAAACCTTATGCTCTAAGTTTCAACAAAATTAAATGTCAGGACTGAGTGTTATTGAAGTTTAAAAAACAGTTTGTTCATCGAACCACAGAATCCTCTCCGACTCCTTTGCCAAATTTTGAAAATAGCTCATTCAAAATAGCATATTTTCCATATTCAAATAAACCCGGATGCGTCTCAGCTCATTTTAATTCAAAAGTTTTAATTCAAAAGTTAATTTTTATTTAAAGAAAAATTTATTTTTAAAATTAAATATTTCAATTCATTTTGACACAGAATAATGCAAAGCCTACCACAATTTGTAAAACTATTTGCATTTAATTTATAATTAGTAGTTCATTTTTTCAAGTAAATTTATGCGTTTTGGCATTGAAACAAAGTCGTAGAAAAAGTTGTAACGACGTACTATTTTCAATTTTTGCTTTGAAATAATAGTATTTAAATTTATAAATTTGTTCTCTTTATTTGTGGTAAACGTAGCTACATTTTTTTGTACTACTGTTGACGGTTTAAGTTACGTCATTCGTATTAATAAAACATGTTTTATTATTGATTGTTTAATTTGAAAAAAAGTAGAATTGATGTTTGTATTAGTGAAAATTGATTAGAAAAAGAGACAGAAAGTTTAATGAGATGTGTATAAAACGATCAAAATGTTTGGATCGTTAATTAGTATAATTTAAAAAATCGAGTCGATTAGTATAATTTTTAAAAATCAAGTTAGTATAACTTTACAATCAGTAAATGATGTAAATTGAAATAAAATTAAACTCAATCATGACTGAGTCGTGAGTTTAGAGTTTTTAATGTTGTTAATTATTTTAAAAATGTTATTTTAAAACTAAAAAGAAAATAAATTTGCTTTTCATTTCAATTATTGTGTAAATATTGTAAAGGTTTTTTATAGTTGTGAATTTAATAAAATGTCAAACCTCAATTGCATCTGTTAAAACATGTAAACGAAATATGTTTTACATTCAAGAAATAAAAGTTATTTATCAAGCAAGTGTTATGTTATCTATTTTTGAAAATGAATTTGTAACTTTGTACATGAGTTTTGATGATGACGAAAAACAAAAATTAATTGAAAAAGTTCAAACTGTTATTACGTACGAGATGTTAAACACAAAATTGTCTAATTCTATTTGTAAAAATTAATCGTCAAGTCCGTTTATGAAATTTTCGTGCAGTGACTTCATTATGTATTGTTTTTTTGTAGAGGAACGGATTATTTTCTGCTTGATATAATAAAACCTTTAATCAAGATAAATGAAGATGTGAAATTAAATATGAAGAAGACAACATTGAAGAAACAAATTAATGTAAGCTTTTAATTGAATTTTAATTTATATAATTTTTGATTTGTTTTTGAATAAATTATTTTTCATGTTAGAAATTAATAGTTTTGTTAAATTATTCATTCTGTGATGCATAATATAAGAGATCTCCAAGTGTAATCAGTTTGTTTGTTATAAATTCATTGTTCCGGCGTAATATTACGCTTATGTAGTGTAATATATTATGTAGTGTATTATATTTATTATGTAGTGTAATATAATATTATTATAATTTTGTGTAAAAGTCCAAAAATCCATAACAGGGACCTGGTTATTTTTTGAAGGTTTTTATATAAGTTTTGATAATTTTTGCGTTATAATTATTGGCACGTGAATTTCGGTAAAACCTGTTATGGTTTTTTTTTTGTTTTGATTTGTGTTGGTTAAACCCGTTTGGGGTTTTTTTGTATGGATTGTGTATGGATTATGTATGGATCGGGTTGGTTTGAGTATGGTTATAGATATCTTTTTACCTAAAAGAGAGTTTGTTTTAAAATATATATACCATAGTTCAAATAAATAAATTTTTAAGTTCAGTACAAAAATTTTAACAAAAATAAATCATTGATTCTCTTTATACATAATATAAACCATTTTTTATAATTACTGAAATCAAACACCAAATAAACAAAAAAAAAAACAACAAACATTATTTTAACGTAAAATTATATATAGTATAGTAATAATCTCATATTCCTAATTTTCTTCAATGAATTTTTTTGCATAATTATTAAACAAAACATAGTACATATACGGTTACGAAATTCTCATAACTTAAAACAATTTATTCAATGTCAAGTAATCGAATTACGAAAACTGAATAATTTAAATAAATTTACACTTAAGGTCATTATCATAAAATTATTTGTTTACTAATTAGTTCATTGTAGTTTTAATTTTATAAGAAAGTCATATTTATTTAAAAAAAAAAATATTTACGTAATTACGGGTAATCTAGTTTCAAAAAAAATCCTTCAGCTCTAAAGCTCTGAAGAATTTTTCTTTTTGCATGGGTGAAAAAATGTAGTGCCAATGTCGAATAATGGCCCTTTACAAATAATAACCCTTCAACATTTTATTATTAACTTGGTATTTTATTAACTTGTATAAGCGAAACAAATATAAACAAAAACAAACCATGAAAAAACTGCATAATTTAAGTTGCCGCGTATTATTATTTTTTTTTTCCGCATTGTTTTTAAAATTAAATGTTTTGTTTTGTTTATATTTGTTTAATTAGAAAGCAAAATTTTAAATTGTTTTTAAAATTTTCTTCTATTTAAGTAAAAGTAAATTTAAGATTAAGTTGAGTTGAATTAAAGAATAAAACGAGTTAAGAGAGTTAAAACGAAAAGAATCCAGTGAATTGTGTTTGGGTATTTAAAAGAGAACTGTTCAAATATAAATTAAAAACAGAAGAGTTGTACATATAAGTTAAATTAGTATATCTGTGCCTAAAAATTATATCGTAGAATTTTGCATATAAATTAATTAGTAGATTGGTGCCTCTAAAAATAAATCAGTAGTGTGGTACTTGAAAACTTAATTATAATAATGTTTGAAATTTTAATTATAAGAATTGTGCCAAACAAAAAATTAAGTAGTTGAATAATAAAATCACAAGAAAACAGTGAAGCTTGTAAATTTAAACAAAAAACCGTTTTGAACTCATACTTTTAAGAGAGTTATAATATTAAATTCAAAGGAACTAGGTGAGCATTTAATCTTAACTAAAAAGTTTTGTGTTGATAACCCAAAATAAAATAAGTGATAAAAACCCAAACATATATTATACGAACAAATTAGTTATAAAAGAAAAATTAAATAAATTGTAAATGAATATTTTAATAAATAAACAAACGTTAAATTTGATTATGTTTTAACCTTACCATCTTGGCCACAACATAATCTGGATCGTCATAGGTTGGATATAGATTATAGGTTATTGGATATGATTGATGTATGTGAATTGGTATAAGGATTGGATGTGGTTTGATTGGAAGTAGATTGTTTTTTACGATCTTTTTGTTATCTGGTTTCAAAACAAAAACAACCCGTTAGGTTTACAGTTTATTAGTAATATTTTTCAGGTTTTGTGTTTTTTTTTTAGAAAAACAAATTCATTTCGTTATTTTTGAATCTTTTTTTGATTGATGTTTTTTTTAAAGTGTTGTTGATGTATATATATGTATATCAATTGCTTTGGTGACATTTAAAAAAATCTCGTATTTCGTTTTGTTTAAAAATATAAATAAAAATTTTCTTGAACTGGTAGGCCTAAGAAGCCATCCATGGGGCTTCACCCTTAACATGAATGATGTTCCTAGGTCGCCTCTGTCCATAATGGACATGCGATCGAAGATCATTGGTTCTTCTCTTCGTTCCGAAGAAGTCTTCTGGGGGCAGGGAATGACTGCTGCTGTGTTTGTATTTAGGTACAAACCAGTAGTACCATTCCTTCCTTAGAAGCTTCTTCAATGGAATGAAGAGGAGAATCAATTCACTTTTTTTTCAGGATCAGAGACTTCACCTCCCACAATTTCAATTTTAATTCTATTTAAATAAACTTTAGCTTTTGCAATAGAACAATGTCTATGAAGTTTAAGACTTGAACTCTGGCACTCGGAGCGTTCTCCAAGAACGGCATTCTCTCTCTCTCTCTCTCTTACTCTCTCATCTCTCTCTCTCTCTCTCTCTCATCTCTCTCTCCTCTCTCTCCTCTCTCTCCTCTCTCTCTCTCTTCTCTCTCTCTTCTCTCCTCTCTCTCTCTCTCTCTCTCTCTCTCTCTCTCTCTCTCTCTCTCTCTCTCTCTCTCTCTCTGGCGTTTACATCCCATGGAAGGATTTTGCCGTCTGTGCAATCAGCTTCCAATTATCTCGTTCCATGACCAGTTGACCCCAGTTTCGACATCCTATATCACGAAGGTCTTGGATGATGTCATCACGCCAGCGTTGTCTAGGTCTTCCCCTTCGACGAACACCAGCTGGTTGTTGTTGGGACGCTTTTTTTATCATTCTATCCAATGGAGCCCTTTCTACATGACAAACCATCTAATCGGTTGGATTTAATGAATCCGATTACATCACAGCTTCCAAGAAGCTGTCTGATTTCGTGATTCATTCGGATTCTATACTGATTTTCAGCAACTTTGCATGGACCATAAATTGTTCGTATGACCTTCCTCTCGAAAGTTGATAAAATTCTACAATCGGAGGAAGTCAGTGTCCAGCTTTCACTTCCAAATGTAAGCACAGGTCGAATTAATGCTTTGTAAAGTGTGAGTTTACACGACCGCGAAAGATATTTTGATCGCAGAAGTTTTGAGTATGCGTAGAAAACTCTGTATGCGGCAGAGACACGGGCTTTGATATCTGCCTGCATGTCATTTGACGATGTTATTACAGACCCGAGGCATTTGA
>OY856186.1:381498704-381643514 GCA_963693315.1 Diogma glabrata | reverse complement strand
AACAATTTTATCAAAAAATAAACTTCGATGATTTTGCGGCACGTGTTCTTTTCACTTAAAAAAAAAAAAATAAAGCCGTTGTGGATTTTTGACCACAAAGAATTTTTCTGGGGGGCGTCTCGGAAAATTATATATATATATATATATATATATATATATATATATATATATATATATATATATATATATATATATATATATATATATATATATATATATATATATATATATATTATATATATATATATATATATATATATATATATATATATATATATATATATAACGATATGAGGTTTAACGGAATTTAGCGGCACTCTCACGGTCGCATTTTTCGACCTACACCAAAATAATTTTCTGTGTATGTTTCGGCAAATAATGTCTTGGACAAGTTCGTGAACTGGCCATATCCGGGTACCGGTTAAGCGGCTAGAGCCTTAAAACTCGAATAATCTAGGGCGCTATAACTTCCGTTTGAATAATAATATTTTAATAAAATTTAAAAATATTGAATATTTGAACCTTTTTTTATCATTTTTATCCAGATGATAACCTTGGCGTTTCAGGTGCCTCAAAAATCAGCTGTTTTAAAAATTTACTAAACTTTGCTGTCCTTGATCTAGCTGAAATGGCCAAGCTCATATTTGAAATTTTTTTTCACGTACTTAAAATATAAATCTTTCCAAAATTTAAAAAAAAAATAGTTCAAGTCTAACGGTTGAGACCCTAGGTCTGTTGAAATTAAAACAAACGCAAAAGGCAATGCTCTCATCATGTTTCAGTTTATGTTATTTAAATTCATTTTAACTTTTAAACTATAGCCTCAAAAAATTTCAGCTTTCTAACCCAAAAGGTTCCATTTTTATAAGCGTTATAATGCACCTCTTACACGAAAAATATCAAGCCATTTAATACCATAGAAAAATTATCAAAATCTCTTTTGTTTTTATTTTTTTTTACTAAGTAACCGTTTGAAAAACGATTAAATAAGAACAAAAAAATACAACACAAAGATGATTTTGAAATAAAATGGTTTGATAATGTTTGATTATAAATTATGTGTGATGGTATAATTGTAGTTGTGACGTAGTTCATTTGATCTTTGGTGGATTTAATATGTTATTAAAAGTAGTTTAAACCAACTTAAATAAAACTGTTCCGAAATTGTATTGATGGAGCTAGTTCGGATAATGTATTTAATTTGGTTCGATAATTTTTTTGAATTATTCTGTTTCTACTTATATTTTTTATTTAAACTAATCTGACTTATCTAATTTCATTTGGACACAAAACCGTCTGACCCCGAAATCTACCTATTTCTAGCGGATATACCTGCCGCTGGGATTTTTTTATATTGAGTTTTAATTTCAAAATGGCGCTACAAGTTCACGATTTTTACTGTGCTAAAAAATGAAGAAGGCTTCTATATAGGGGGTTTTGACAGTGCGCATGTTAAAACCCAGCGTGTTTCTGATAGTAGATTGCTTTACTACTACTACTACGTACTAACGCACCAATAGTAATGCCCGTAACTTTAACTTAACGTTATCTTTTAGTATAAAAACTGAAGAAAACTAATATTTAATTGCAAGTGTCCATAAAAATAAAATTTTATTTATTAAAAAATCCAAAGGATATAAAAAGAGCGACTTTAAAGCCAAATATTAGCATGAAATTAAATTGAAAATAATTTTTTTTATTTTTAAATTTTGTATCAAATGTTTATTTCAAATTTTGATATTTTAAATTTTGATTTTAAAATCAGTTTGTTACTTTTAAAGAACTGATTGATTTATAAAATTGATTACAAAACCAAAATTAATACATCAAATCAAACGTCAAAGAATACGTAATTTCTTACCGACTATAAATCAAAATTTTGTAGTGTCTTAAGTTAAAGTTAACGTTAAGTTAACGTTACCGACTGTAAATCAGGCATAATTATTTTGATGAGGATATTTTTTCAAATAACTTTTTATTAATATGATTAATACGAATAAATTTTTTCTTCATAGAATGAACTCAAAATACCAATTACTTTTGAGGGTAGAAATGATATCATGAAATGGTGGTATTATGAATACCGATAATGATAAGTTTTTGACAAAAATTATTCGATTGTACTAAAATCTAATATTTCAATAATAGCTGTGTTCGATTTGACTGAAACAACTGAAAAATTGTATGCAATTGTTGTTGTGTTTTCAGTTGTCTCATGCTGGGTTTTAACATGCGAACTGTGGACTGTGAAAGTTTTTATTAAACAATCAAAGAAGACAATTTTATATTCACCACAAAATTCTTATTTTTGATTGGTTAATAACACCATCTACAGTCCGCAGTTCGCATGTTAAAACTCAGCTTCAGTCAAATCGAACGAACTAATTGTTTTATCGTTAATTTTATTTCAAATATCATCCGGTAGGAATTGAGCTAATGATGGATGTTTAATATTTTTAAATAGCCTTATAAAATGTTGGTTTGCAATTATTTTAATTGTTATATTTAGACTGTGTTCCAATTGATGCTAAATTGTACTAAACGTGCTAAATCTAAATTAATTAAGTCAACAATTTTATTTGAATAAAATCTAACAAATCAACATTTTGTTTCCAAATAATTGTGAAGAAATATATACGTAAAACAATATTTGACCACTTGATTACATTCCTTTAAATTAAAATTCGGTAATTTTGTAAAATTAAATTTTGATTTAGCAGTTTCGTACAATTTAGCAGCTAATTGGAACCCAGGGTTAATAGTTATTATTTGTTATCGTTAATTTTATTCGACCTAGTTGTGGATCAACTGCAATAGATCTTTGTAATTCTATTCCATTGTCAACTACAGCTCAAGGATAGTGTTCATCTGTCTTTGTAACCATGACACTACCTCTTGGTTTTGCTGCTGTTCGATCTGTTTCTGTTCAATATAAGTTATCAGTAATCCAATCAATAGACACAGATGTCATGTTTAGAATTTCCTTTCATATTTAAATCTTGTTTATATCCTATTTTAATATCCATATTTTCCTTTTCCATAACGGAATTCTAATTCCGAACATTCACGATATTTTTCTTTGTAAATTAATTTACGTTCGTCAGATCTATCACCGCAATCATTGGCAAAATCACAAGTTCATTGTCTGATGGGAAGGAAAATTAGAGGTAAAAAATAAATAAAAAATTATAAAAGATCTGATAAATTGGCTTACTTTCGAATACAACGATTTCCAGATTTAAAATCTGTTTCTGCACTACATTTAGGAAAACTTTCTGGAAGCTCGTCACTATTATCATAGCAATCGTCTTTACCATCACAGAACCCAAAAAATCGAGCGACGGATTTGCACCTTTCGTCGATAACCATTAGGGAATGCAACAATAGTTTGTTTGACCTGGATAATGTTGCCATCCAGTTGTACAGTTTCTTTGGCGACTTATGTAAGCTGGATCATCTGAATCATTACCACAATTATTATCATACATCCATAATTTTGGAATACATCTTCTATTTCAACAACTGAATTCAGTTTCTGGATCACACACACCTTTATCTAAAACCAAGAATATGATTATCGACCTAAATTAAAAAGATTGTGTTTCATTGGATACTTACGATACACAGCAGGATCTTCATCACTAGTCGTCATTACAGCATCGTCATCACATCTCTTGCTATTAAGTATGCAGCTTCCGCTAGATTTGAATTTGAAATCAGAATCTGGAAAAGGTTTAATTACAGTTTTGTCCATCGGTTTTATCCCCACAGTTGTATGTTCCGTCACAAATGGTGGCTGATGGTGTACAATTTGTATTACCACAGTGGAATGTGCATGCTCAACAATGACGAGCAGGACATGTAGCCGGCTCATCAGATCCATCTTTGCAATCACGTTCACCATCACATTTCCAGAATCATGGAATACATTTTTCATCCGCTCCACCACAACGATGGTGACCAGTTGTACCACTTCTCGGTGTAAACTGTAATTAGGAGTATCAATAAATATAATTAGGAGTATGTGACACTTTTCTATATTTTTCATTATACAATTACTAATTTTTCTATCATTCAAAATACACCTTAAGACACCGATCAATTTTTTGAGATCACAGCTTCATCTATAATAATTAAAGTAGCAGTTGAAAAACAATCTAGTTTTCTTAAATTCGGATTGTTTAATTTGTCCTTTACTTGTAAGATTATAAATTTAAGCAAGTTGGAAAATATTCACCTTTAAGATACGTCCGACGTGACGTATGTGATCAAAATCTATACCCGACACAGACAAAAATGATTGGATTATTGTTTATTTTTATTATTCATACGAAAATTATACCAATGCGAATGGGTATACTATAGTTTTTGTATGAATGATACCGGAGTTCAGAAAATTGTCCAATCTTACGAAAATAATTTAGATATCATTGACCATAAATTCTAGCTTCAGTACGCCTATTCCGGCATTTCTCTATGAATTGGGAATTGAGGAACAAGTACAATAAATTAAATCAAGAA
Source organism: Diogma glabrata (assembly GCA_963693315.1). Classification (NCBI taxonomy): domain Eukaryota; kingdom Metazoa; phylum Arthropoda; class Insecta; order Diptera; family Cylindrotomidae; genus Diogma; species Diogma glabrata. The sequence goes on along the minus strand of OY856186.1, from coordinate 381,638,993 downwards.
AAATTTTCTGATGTGAATTTGTTACTTCCCGCGACACGGAATACTAGTTATGAAAAATTCGCTATAATTTTTTCACAATTCGTTTTTCACGATGTACCGGAAATTGGCAACAGTTCTTTTACTTCTACCTGAAAGAGATGGCAGAGATTTTGAAGTTGTCAAAAAGGAATAAAAAACTATTTTTTGCTTGCTCATCATAAAAAAAGTGCCGAGAGAATAAGGTCATTCTATATAAAATAAAACGTGAGCAGTTCATTCCAACTCTAGATAACGATACTTTTAAAAGGCTAAAAAATGCTGACAGTGAAAGCGTACATTGGTTTAAAATATGTTGGATACGATTTTTGGGAAGCGATCCATATACAAATATTCTACAGAGCAAAAACGAATGAAGATGCACCATTCAAAGCATTGAATTTACTTTAACTAGGAAGACGGAAAACCTTTAATAATATAAAGTTGGCATCACTATACAAAACCACCAGGCAACTCACAAGCCTATAACACAATAATATAATGAATACTATATACCCTGGCAAAAACTCTTGTAGGAAAATTATATTGGAACTTACATGATCATGATCATTTCTTGTAGAGAATTGGGACAAGAAGTTTACAAGATCATACAAGATTTACATAGGATCTTTTGTAGTTTATGTAAGATCCTAACAAAAATTCCTAGAAGAATTTTTGCCAGGGTAGGAACTTACATGATCATGATCATTTCTTATAGAGAATTGGGACAAGAAGTTTACAAGATCATACAAGATTCACATAGGATCTTTTAAAGTTCATGTAAGATCCTAACAAAAATTCCTACAAGAATTTTTGCCAGGGTATCACCTGCGCACCATAGTTATTTTCCATCTCTCCCGCATAATAAAACTTCAGAAGAGTGTAGAATAATTAATAAAACAATATTAATATTAATAAACTTAATATTAAAAGCATTTAACAATGAATAAATAAAAGTAGAAATAAATTTCTTAAGAATTGAAAATGTCATTTCATTGATTTTGAAAGTGGCGCAAGTCCATTAATATAGGCATCAAACACATATTATTTTTTAAATAATGTTACATATGATAACAGGGGTGATTAGTTTGACACCCTTAGAACCCCAAACACATTATTCTACTATGCTATCGCCTATCGGTTACCCATATTTTTAAATGTAATCCAACGCAATCCTTTCAATATCACGAATCAAACATAAATGGACTTGCGCATCTTTCAAAATAAACGGCTCATTCTTACATAAATTAAATTAGAGAAATATTTTTTGATAAATTTTATCGCAGCAGTTTTTGTTATTTTTTTCCTAAATTTTGGAGCAACCAATTTATTTAATTTTATTTGATATTAATTTACAGAAATCGAAAAATGCTAGGATTAATATAAACAATTTTCTCAATTACAATTTACACTCGTTCAAAAATAAATGTGATACCCAAACGTGGGACAAAAAAACATAAACTTTTCAAGAAACTTCCGTTTAGGGTTAATTTATCTTTTCTATAATTGCAAGTTTTGTGCAAAAACCTCATTTAATCTGTAAATACCTGATAATTGAATAAATAAATACCGATAATTCAATAATACCTATAAGTCTAGTCTTCCATTATAGAAAATTTTACTCGTCTCAAATCAATATTTTTTATCACCAATATTCACTGAGAAATAATAACTATTTTGAATTTTTTTTAATTTTACGTACATATATAAGAATATATTAAATTTAGCACTATTTCACAATTAATTAAACCTTCTGGTTAATTTAATTATTAATTAAATTTGATTTAACACAAACACTGATTTCACATACTGTTATTTATTCAAAATACAAAACAACAATGACAATGTTTTTTATTTTCTGTGGCGTATTTTCTTTGTTTAATTTTTTTACATTAAAATAGGATATTTATCAACTACGGTTATTATCAGGTAAATTCAACGTTTTACAATGATGGTTTATATGATGTTATAAAGTAACATAACGAAAACTTAAAATTATGCTTTACTTCGTTTTTATAAATACGATCTAATTAATAGGTTTTATTTAATCGCAATATTAACAAGATTTTATAACTGAAATTCAACGTTATTTCGAAATGCATGATTAACATATCTCCAACGTTTTAAAGTGGCACATAATAATTTGGTTATTATATTTTGGTTTAAATGTTATCATATTAAAACATGTATCAAAATAACTTATTGTCAACCGATTTATAATAAAAACTAAAAGTTATTTTATAACCTCGGTTATTTTTTGTTGCTTGGGCTGTAGATCTTGGGTGGAAATCTTTTGTCAGATTCCGTGCATTGGCAAAGCACTCTTTTGAATTTCCGTTGGCCGCATGTAGGTCGATGTTTTCGATGCAGCTCTTCATGTGTTCGCGTTTCTTTTTACGTAGAAGTTTTGCTGAGGCTTTTCTGGCGCATAGATAATCAGCTTGGGAGCTTCGGGTGTTCCTTGTTAACCATTTTTCTCGCAGTTTTTGTTTATTTTCAACGGATTGGCGGCGATTGGCGATTGGATCAGTTCTAGTAATTTATTTTTAGTTTAGTTTTAGGTAGAGCAACCATGTCTGGGTCAGTAGAATTTGGTTTTATTCCATATCTTGACAGTCATGGTTGTTTCTTTTTAAGTTCGGGAGAAACCGTATTGTAGAATCTGGTCGTTAGGGCCTTATCCTTTCGGTTCTCACATGGATTTTTGGGGAGTGCTCGCGAGCGCGAGAATTCAAGAATTAGGTGACATTGGTCATTTGTATCATATTTTGGTTGCTTTTTATGTCAACAAACGAATCTTAGACTTGGAAATTTCTTATCATGTGGAATAATAAGTAAATAAAATAAATACATTAAATAAATAAATAGATTTTATTTCAAAATAAATAAATAAATTGAATAAATAGCATAAGTAAATAAATAAATACTTTAAATAAATAAATAGGTTTTATTTTCAAAATAAATAAATAAATACATTAAAATAGGCTAAGTAAATAAATATTTTTGATTTTAATAAATAAAATAAATATATATTTCTTTTCAAATAAATGAAAAAATAAAAATATTTTTTCTTTATTTTAAATAATAAAATAAATAAATATTTTTGTGTAAATAAAATAAATATAAAATAAATAATTATTAAATAAATTTAAAAAGAAAAAAAAATTTGATAAATAATTTTAAAACATATATGTATAGCTATAATTTTTATGTACAGCCAGGTTTTCTGTTTCTGTTTCTTTTTGACGTGCATTCTCATATCGAACGAAGAGCGAATGGTGGAAGAGATAATGTGAGGAGATTAAAAGCTTCAATAAGGAACATCAATCGCGTGACTTCTTTCAACAGGTTAAAACCTTAAAGAAGGGACCTCAAACTAGATCGAATGCTATTCAAAACGAAGACGAGGAGCTACAAGTATAGACCGTAAAAATATTTTAGATACCTGGGCCGCTTATTTTGAGAATCAAATTAAGCGACCAGCAACAAGTCAGGCGACGAGCAAAGCTTATTCGTACATGTAGACGAACCCACCAAAGAGGAATTCGAAACGGCGCTGTCAAAATTAAAACGCAATAAAGCGCACCTGGTATCGACGATATAACATCCGAAATGATTGCACATGGTAGAGAAACTCTATCTTTAAGATTGTTTGATCTTGTTCAAAAGATATGGAGGATTGAAACCATGCCACAGGACTGGAACTCAGGTATGCTGATACCAATCCATAAAAAAGATAATCGCATACAATGTGCAAGCTACAGAGGAATCGCTCTCTTCTGCACAGCATATAAGATCTTTTCATACATTATGCTAACCAAAATTAATCCTTTTGCTGAACAACTGTTTGGAGAATATCAGTGTGGCTTCCGGAAGGGCCGAGGTATCACCGATGCACTTTTATCGATAAGGATGATTTTTTTTATTGGAAGTTAGGCATATTTAGTGTTAATAATAATGAGTTAAAAATTAACGTCTCATCCGAAGATACCATGCCAACCAGGATTGGGATTCTAAATTAAGTTTTCTTTAGGAATTTATGAACGTTAATTTTAAAATTTTGGGGATTAAAATTATCAGGAAAAACCCACGCCGGCAAAAAGGAATTCCAAGAGTGTGAGACTCGATTAAAAATATCACGCTGAAAAGCTACAATTCTACACTTTGTTATTTTAACCGCAAAAGGATGGGCTGCTGATGCAGCTCTGGTATGACGCAAGAATAATGCAGGCTTCGGTAAAATCGATTTGATCTCTTCAGAAACCCTTTCTACCATAACGTATTTATAAAAAATCGTTAAATCAACAACATTTCTCCTGTGCTGTAATGAATCAAGTTCCTTAGTAAGATGAGAGCTACCAATCAATTTAATAACTCTTCGCTGCACAGCATTAAGGCATTTCAAACTCGTTACGTACGCTCCACCCCAAATATGAGAACAGTACTCCCTGCAAGGACGGATAAAAGACTTGTAGATCAAAAGAAGCTGTTCGCTATTGAAAAACTTTTTACAATGTCCTAAAAACCCTAATTTTTGAACAGCGTTCTTAGATAAACTAAAAATATGAGAATTCAGCTTCATATTGTTTTCAACCTCAACCCCCAGAAGTCTGACAGACTCTTTCTCCACAAGATCATTCGCATCAAACTTTAAAGGAAACGGATTAGGTGAGCATAATCTAGTAAAATGGCAAACCTGTGTTTTGCTAGCATTAAATTCAGCACTGTTTGCTAAACCCCAATCCATAATTGTTTTAAGATCAACGTTTACAATAAACCATTGGAGTTTAAAGCTGTTGGAAAAATGTTCTAGTTACGAATATTGTTTGCTGTTTTGTTTTTCTGTTGTTGTGGAACAATTAAGGTGGTGAATATTTAATAAAACCTGGAGCGTTGGCTTACTAATCAGTGATCGAACTCAAAAGGAGATTGGGAATTGCGAAAAACGTAACAATATTTTTTATATGTAAGACTAATATTTAAATTTTTTGATTTCTGGTTTTTTTGTCATTAAAATTGGGATGCAGGTGTTGGGATGCAGAACTGTTGAGAACCGTACTAAATGCTTTTGTATAAAGTTTCATCCATCCTTGCCATACTTATTTGCATCTTTTGTCAAAGTGTAATAAAAATTAATTTACGAACGAATGTTGTATGCTCCCACCAAACATTGAAAAAAAAAAATGCTGGATCCCCTAACCCCTAATTCAATAAGATTGAAAGCCAGGATTAGAAGTCATTCAAAATTCAAACTAACGGAAGACAACTCGGCATTTTGTCCAAATTTGAAATGAATCCAGATCTTCTATTTTCAAGTGAACCTGGATCATATACCAAAGTTTTATCAAGATCCCATGCGTTTCTGTCATCCAAATGTACAACCAACCCCTACGGTACGCGTTTTATAAAAGTGTGATAGGATTTAAAATTAGGATGTATTATTTTATAGCGGTAAAATAAAAGTAGTACACTACGGCAAGTTCTTCGAAAGTTTTTATGAGGTTTTATTTATACGATAGAAAAGGATCAGTCCATTATGTATGTAACTCAAGTAATGATAAAAGCTCGAATGGCGGGATAAAAAAATAAGGAAATGATAAGCTGTCATATCTGCGAACTGCACACACAGAGATGGTTTCCCACTAGAAATTCGTTATGTTTGATAAAAACCTCGAAAGAGGCAAAGTTTGTTCAGCAAATTGTTAATTTAACTTTTAAATCCGCAAAACGTTTTAAATCCGCAATATCAAAGAACAGAAAGAAGCCGAGAACTAACTAGTCACAAACAGACAACCGGAAAGTAAACAAACTTTGACGCAGTGGCGGATTACCATAGAGGCGGAAGAGGCGGCCGCCTCGGGCCCCACATGCACAGGGGCCCCCTCGCTACAAATAGTATTGATATTTTATAGGTATTCAAATATCAGATGACTGCGTTCATTCAACCAAAGTTTTTAAACCTAAAGATTTTTTTAATATTATCCCACATGTAAAAGTGTTAGGTTGTCAATTTGTATTACTTTTTTTCATGTATGTATTTATTTTAATAATTCTAATTTGATAGTTTTATAATTTTTTAATGTACAAATTCGTTTTCCAATTTGTATAGTAAAAACACATTTTGTTTTGAAAAGTTCCACTGTTACGAATGAATATTAATACTAAAACTTTATTTGCAATGGGCTGTTATTATATTAATCGCAAAATTATTGATAAAAACAAAATCCAGATAAGTATTTTTTGGATATTTGAAGTATATTTGAGTTTTATGTTTTCATCAATGATTTTGGATTTCTTTTAAGACCTACAATTTATTGAAAGCATTAAACTGAAAACCTCAATTTTAAGCATATAATTGTACATATTTTAGATTAATTTCATATATAACTAAATAAATGAAAACTTTTTAACGTGTAGAATTGAAATCTACTATTGTATGCTTAAAATCCATGTATTTTTTATACAATACATGCTAAATTCATCATTTGGATTAACGTTTGAAAAGGGTTTCCATATGATATGATTGATATAGTGTAGGTGTTTTAGCTTTAGTTGTATATTTCGTTTTATCAACATTGATTGGAAAAAAGATTGTCTAAAAAATTTGTTTGAAAAATTTGAAAAAAAGATTGTTTGTAACTGGACGTATTGATACTCAAATAGCTCGTGAAATTGAAGTACAACAAAAATGCTGGCGGGAAGTTTCAAAAAGAGTTGCAGCTACAGTAAAGCTATTAGCTACTTTGGGTTTAGCATTTCGTGGTCATCGAGAAGATATTGATTCGAACAGAAAAGGAAATTTTATGACATGCATTGAGTACCTATCCCAATTTGATGATTTTCTTAAAAATCATTTGGAGAGGTACAGCCATCCTGGAAAAGGTAATGTAAGTTATTTATCACATACCACATGCGATGAATTTATAAATTTAATGGGAACTGAAGTAAAAGAACACCTAATTCAAGAAATTCAGGACTCTTTATATTATTCAATTATTGTTGATTCTACGCCAGACGTGAACCACATTGACCAACTAAGTTTTATATTAAGGTACATTGATAAAGTGGGCGATGCGAGAGAACGATTTTTGGATTTTTACAAATTGAAAATCACAATTCAGAATATCTAGCACAACTTATTTTGAAAACTTTAAACAATTTGTCTTTGGATATTAAAAATTGTCGCGGTCAAACATATATAGCCGGAAAATATAATGGTTTACAAGCCAGAATTAAAACTCTAAGTGAGACCACCATTTTTATTCCTTGTACAAGTCATACGCTTAATTTAATTGGAAATTATGCTGCATATGCTTATTCTACTGCGGTGTATTATTTTAACTTTATCCAAAATATATATGCATTCTTTTCTTCATCTACTCACAGATGGAAGTTGCGTATTGATAATTTTTCCGATCCTAGTTCCAAACATATTAAAAAATTAAGTGACACAAGTGACAAGACGGTCTGCAAGAGCTGATGCAGTATCCGCCTTGCGGTTTAATTACAAAAATATTAAAAGCGTTCTTATCCAAATTAGCGAAAATGAAGACGAAAAACCGATTACTAAAGTTGAGGTTAAAAAATTAGCTAGCTCTTTCGATGAATATGAATTGCCTTACTAACCGTTCTATGGGATATATTATTGCAAAGAATCAATAGTACTAGAAAACCATTTCAAAATATTCAAACGAACTTATTACAAGGAGTAAAACTGTTTAATTCTTTGTCACAATTTATAAGGGATGTTCGGAATGATTTTGAGAGCATAGAAAAGCAAGCAAACTTATTAACAGACAATATTAGCTACAAAGAAGGACGAAAAAGAAAACGCAAAATTATGTATGATGAATCATCTGCAAATGATACACAGCTAGTAGGACGAGAATTGTTTATTATAAATACTCACAATATGATCTGTGATAGACTTGCCACTGAAATGTCTACCAGAACGTCAATATATGAAACTGTTTTAAATAATTTTAAATTATTTTTTGATCAAAATATATCCAGTGATGAAGTTGACAAGTGTATTTTAGAATTGTCAAATACATATGCGAGGTATATAGAAGTACATATATTTTAAAATATATAAAAGAAGAGAACATCACTTGTCCATTTAAGATGTACAAGGTAATCATTGATGGCCTGCAATCTTCATTTCCCAATGTAGAAACTATTTTAAAAATATTTCTTACATTGCCGATATACAACGCAAGTGGAGAACGATCTTTCTCCGTTCTGAAGCGGATAAAAAATTATTCAAGAAATAGTCTTAATCAAACTCATTTGCAAAATTTTTGGTAAAATATTGGGCCCCAAAATTTTGTTCCGCCTCGGGCCCCTTAAAGGCATAATCCGCCACTGCTTCGACGGACAAATATTTTGAATACACGAAAAAATGGATAAGAAAAATAAGCAAAACTGACCATAATAAAGGGTGTCCAAAAATTAACGATTTGAATTTGCCGCCATTTGTGCAGCAAATTGTTGGAAGCCCTGAAAAAAAAACAATTTGACAGCTCTTAGTTTAGGGTTAGCAAAATGTAGCATTACACGATATTACAAAAGAGTGCGTATGTGTTGGCAAAGACGTGGAGGCCGATCTGTTATTCAATAAATAACCTTATCCTATGTACTTATGATTCAATAAAAAAATAACTGTCTTAAGACTAAGAACTGTGTTTTTTATATATGTAATTCAAATTTTTGGGTCACCTTATAAGTTTAAACATACATGCAGTAATACTAGTTTTCATTTATTTTTATTACTTCTGTATTTATTTGGAGTAATTTATGACATACCCTCCGTAATCCGTATCAAAGTTATAAACAGCAGAAAAATTAAAACTAGAAAAGTAGTCATATTGTAAAAATTAAATTATTTAATGAATTGTTTTACTTACATCAATCTCATTAGACCCATGTACTTCAAACTTGTGTTTAAAATTTTGTAAACAACTTTTAACTTCCAATTGAAATTTGACAACTTCATTAATTAAAATATAAAGTTTTATTCCACGAGCGATCATGTTAGCACTTAAACGGATCAACGCAATATTTAATGTTACCTTTGATTGCCATATGTAAATTGTTTCGTATATTTCAAGGACAATACATGTTAAGTAGTAAACAACCATTACTACAAAAATTAATCCACTGTTATCGTTTAATGTTTGAAAATTGTTTAGCATTTGTTTTGCCAGATTAAAAACTTGATTCACTATATTTTTTTCTGATAGATTCCGCAAAGTCTCTGTCTTACAGTGTAAATAGCAAAGCGTTTCTATCTTACCTAGCAGGAAATTATTCAGAAATCTTATTCGAATTCTTAAGTTATACAAAATGAAAGTAGTATAGAAAAATATTGTAAACAATTGAATTTCCATACACATTATGATATACCATAACCACAGTTGAGTAGTACTCATCATACCAATATCAAGCGGGTATAGTATAAATTGATGAATCAGTATTAAAACGATTATTTTATAAAAGAAACTTTTTTGAATTTGATCATAGTCAATACTAACAAAATTGAACCGCTTTATAATTAGTCGATCAAATTCGACCATAGTTGAAAACAACCATTTGTAAACATGTTGCTTCCAACAAAGGTACACTTTGATTGAACTCCATAAAATTAATTTACTCCAGAACCAAATTTTATGTGATAGTGCTATTACTGGAATTAATGTAGACACACCATAATTGTTATCCTCGTAATCGCCCCAATAGAGCATAGTTTGGAAGTTTACCGCAATTACCACTATGAAACAATGTGTTATAATAATATATGCCAGCCATTTCCAATTTGATAATATTTCTTTCTTGCTTGCTATTGAGCACGTTGTAGCAATGAAGTTCAGAAATAGAAATAATTTATTATACGGGTGTATATTTGTACTTTCCATTTTGAAATTGTTGTAATACTTGTCCAGTTTTGCTTAACTTTTAGTTGCATTACTTTCGACTATAGTTAAATAATTGACTTAATTTAATGTATTAATTAACTAAGTACGTAATTCTATTTATTGATGGAAAATTCTTGAAATAATAAAATTTATTTTTTGTTGAATATTTGATAGGAGTATAACATGGATAGATTTTTTTGTTCATATCATTAATAGAACAAAACTTTTATTTCAACGATGCACGCGTGCGTGTATTCAATTTATCAAATCAAGAAAAAATAGAATTATTTTAATTCAATAAGCAACCTAGTAGTGAAAGATACCCAATATCACATCACTGAAAAAAATATTGCCTGCAATGCCAGAAGTTCTAAATAATACATGATTGCTGAAAATAAAGTATGTTTATGTACCAATTAAATTCCAAAATAAACGCTTAACTGTTTTTCCCGCATATTTTCCACAGAAGAGTCCGTAGGCGGTCAACAAGTGTCGCTCGCTTGTGTTATTTCATCAATCCACTCAATTTCTTTTTATGGTCGAGTTTTACTTGAAGAGTTAATTTTAATCGACTATCGGTAATTTTCAACACGTGTTGATGATTGATTGTTATTGTTTTGCTTAAAACACAGATGGGCATCGAACCCGGATCCTTCGAGTTTGAAGTCCAGCGTTCTAACCACGTTTTGTTAGACATAATTTTCTGACTTTAAAAGTGCAACAAAAATAACTTTAAAGAAAGTAGCAAGCCAAAAGTTAGGATGCAGAATTACTGCGAATCTTACAAAAACTTTATACAACAAGTTTCATCAAATTTGGATATCAGTGCTTGGAGTTTAAAACAAACGCCTGTTCGGTGGACTCCTCAAAATTTTGTTCAATAAGACCATAATGCCCGATTTATAGTCGTAAACTTATTCTTAACGTTAACTCAACTTAGAGTAGAAATGTATAAAAATGCACTAAAGCATTTGCAGTCGGGAACGTAAACTTGTAAAGCTCATTTCGTTTTATCTTAAAGATTTGGCTAATGATTTTTTGACGAAGAAATTCTTTGAAATTGGTACATAATACAGTGAGCGGAAAGACGTAAAATTTGTTTAAAATAAGTAATGAAAAAGCACCTTATTCTTGTTTATTGAGTTTTATTATTTTTTATTTTTTACGCGTTTCGCGTAACGTTCTCGTAACGTTTACGTTTTATATTTACATACGCATTTCGAAAGCTATGCTTTCATCATCTGTAGTACATATATAAAAACGAGTTTTACCGTAAGTGACACACCGAAAGTATAGACTGCAGAATTATTTTTAATTGATCATATTTCCACTAATTAATTTTAATTGATCATATTTCCAAAAATCATTTCGCACGATTTCTATTGCAAATTTTTATAAAAAATCATAAATAAATTTACCGGTTTTTGTACAAACCGAAGTATTTGAACCATTTTTTTTATCGTTTTAGTTTTTACTTCACATCGTGTTAATTTCCATTTTTGGAAGGTATTTTTATTTGATTGTTTATAATTTACAATGACTTTGTTTTAAATTAAAATTTTATCAATATAATTAAATTCATATTGAAATTTTTAAATAAAAATTAAAAAATTTCAAATTAAAATTTTTTATATAATTTATATTTTTTTTATAAACATTCCTTTATATTGTTGTAGTAGGTGTGTTCCATTTACCACATTTTCCTTTACTTTTGTACTAAATTTCGTTTTCAAGGTAACCATATCAAATGATGGTAAAGCTACGTGACAAACTTTCGCCTCTATTCACCGCCAGAGTTTTTGTCAGTTTAGAGAATAATTTCAAATATGTTTGCCCAAATGCTTATACAAATTTAAAATTTCTAGCCTAAATGTCAAATTTCTGTCCAGCTTTCTTTAATTGTTTATATTTTGCATGAACCATAATCTCAATTTTCGGAAATTTTTTAATATTTAATTAATTTTCTTTTTTTTTTTTATTAATTAGTTAGACATGTTTAGCACACTAAATATGAAATATTCATTATTCAGACTCTTTGAATATCCGAAGATACCATGTCAACTATAAAGGAAGGAGATGAGGAAAATGGAAGGAACGATAGACATTTTCTTTAAATGCCTGAGGGGAAAATTCATCGGGAAATACAGAGGAGGGCATTGAGTTCCACAATTTGGCCACTCTATTAAAATAGTCATTCTGGAAGGACACAGCTCTACAACGAGGTATTTTTACAACAAATGGGTGGGATAACTAGGCAGCTCTTGTTTGTCGATTATACTGCGCACACGATGGAAGGATATTTGAATTTCCTTAGAGGAGGATTAACGCTAAAGTTATATTTATAGTAGATTGACAATTCAGCCACATTTCTTCAGTGCTGGAGTGAATCAAGCTGGTCCATTAGTTTGGTACTACCAATCAACCGTATTGCTTTTCTCTGTACAGAGTCTAGACATTTTATTGTTGACTGACAAGTACCCCCCCAAACATGACAGCAGTACTCCATACATGGACGTATAAAGGACTTGAAGATTAGCAAAATTTTCTCGGGATTTAAATACTTTTTACATCGACTCAAGAATCCTAATTTTTGCATTGCAGTTTTAGCGAGGTTGAACACATGTTTATTCCATTTCAGGTTATTTTGAATATCCACTCCAAGAAGTCTAATTGATTCAACCTCACGCAATTCCTCATGGTTTATTTTAATAGGGAAATTTTTATGTCGCCCTATTCGTGAAAGACGGCATAGTTTGGTTTTGGTTGGATTAAATGAAACAAGATTACGATCACCCCATTCCATTATACGCTCCAGATCTTTGTTGATAAAATTAATTAGCAGCTCTCTATTAGTGGTAGCTGCAGTATGAGATCGAAATTTGGGAGATGTATGTGATGCATGCAATGTGCTGTCATCAGCAAAACTATGGATTGGGTGCACTGTGGAAATAAGTAAGTCATTAATGTATAGAAGAAACAAGGTTGGTGAGAGTGTCGAACCTTGGGGAACCCTAGCATTGGTTGTGAAAATATTGGATGTGATACCATCTAAATTAACATGAAATTGGCGACCTGTAAGAAAACTATGAATCCATGAGACAGTAAGATGGTCTATGCCATAAGATTTTAATTTAGCTATGAGATTTTTATGCCACACTTTATCAAATGCTTTAGAAATGTCAAATGAAATACTGAATGTTTCACCATGGTTTTCCAGCGAATTGTTCCAGAGATGGGATACGTAGGCTAACAGATCACCTGTTGCATGACTTCTACGAAAACCATACTGTTTATCATCAATAATTCGCGACTTCTCCAAATAATCTATCAATTGTAGTTAACATATTTTTCAAATATTTTAGCTACAACCGACAGAATTGCAATTGGTCTATAATTGTTAGGGTTTATCTTACTACCTTTCTTTGATATGGGTTGAACGCTAGCCAACTTCCAAGTCCGGTTTTATAAGATAAATAGAATATTTTTGTTAAAATTGGAGCTAGTTGCCTAGCAAAGTTTTTTAGAATGAGGAGGAGAATGAGTGTAGGAGAATGGGGAGGTTCAACTATGTTTGAGTTTTCTGCGAAAATACGACCCAAAAAATCCTCCTTTTCTTTGGAGTCGGTCACGGGAATGTCATTCAGAACTAAGGTTGGAATAGAGGATCGAGTAAAATGACTTTGGACTGATTTAACTGCCTGAAAGAAACTACGTGAGCCAGATGGGTGCTCGGCGGATTTCTTTGCTTTCTTCTGGATAAACGCGTCTTTGTCCAAGTCCATGAATTTACTAATATTTCTGGCTTTCATATAGGCGCTATGGGTTTCAGGTGTTTTATTAGCGTTATACGTCTTAAATGCTTTTCGTTTATTTCTCACTGACTCATCAACATCCCGTGTAAACCAAGGCTCAGTTTTAGGAGTGATTAAATGATTTGGAATAAACCGCCGCATTCCGTCTTTTATGATTCCAGAAATTCTTATTGCCGATGTGCTAGGATCTTGATCAACACAACAGTTTTCCAAGGTGTTTCATCATAAAAGTTTCTCTCCCAGTCAGCGCGTTTATAGTTCCAAACGCGACGAGGATTCGCTTTAATTTGTATCGGAGATGTAAATTGCACTATTGCTGATATTAGTAAATGGTCCGATGTTCCGAGGGGTTGTTCAACTTTTGCCTTCGTAGAATCTGGTTTGTTTGTCAAAAACAAATCCAGCAAATTATTGTTATGATGTGAATTGTCTGAGATTATAGTGGGATACTCTATCATTTGCGTCAAACCGTGATAATCTGCGAGTATCAGTTCGGCTTGTCTTCCTACGTCGTCAGTGCACGATGAATGCTTAAGCCATTCTTTATTATGAATATTAAAGTGTCCAAGAATGGCTAGTCTTGCTTTAGGGTAGTCCGTGGTAATCTTGTCTAGATTAGCCGATATTTGATCGAAAAAGGGACGACCTGGGGAAGAATTTGGAGATCTGTATAATCCTATTATAAACATAGTTTCATCAACACCTGAGATCTTCAGTGCTACAGAATTATGGTGCTTAGAGTTCAACTCATAGGCCTTAATTCTCATACATGAAAGTGAATTTCGAACAAATACACAGACACCTTGCTTGTTATAAAAGGAATGTTGAAATTCGTAGCTAGCTATCCGGTATTTACAGAGATCCAATTTCGATGCTTTTCTACTAACAATTGTTTCGGCTAGAAACAATATCTCAGGTTTATTTTTTTCGATGTAGTGATGAACCACGTTTAGATTCGAAATGAGACCTCTTATGTTGGTGAAGTTAATGCTAAGCTGTTGGTTCACTCTGCTGCCATTTTGTTGAGACAAAGACTTACCCTTTGACATTGCAGGTATAGATACTGAAATTCAGCCAGGCCTAAATTTCAACACTACACAGTACAAAAGAAACTGGGTATCTCTGTCGCAAAAACACGATAGCAGGTTTCGTGCAACAGTTGCACGATAAGGGAAAGCAAAAAAAAATTGGGACACAAAAGACACTAACAAAATTGAAGAGTACAAATAAAGGGTAAAATTCGAAATTCTTACTAACAACTAAAACGATATTTTACATTTCTTGTTACCAGGCAATACAAAACAAATTTGGGCTTTAAAATAATAAATAAATTTGTTACATCTGAGCAATAAAAGGTAAAATTTTACCGCCTGGTAACAGTAAATATAACATACCAAATAATTTTTTAATAAAGTCTTTTTAATAAAGATTTTGTCTTAAATTTAACAAACTCAATTTTAATAAAGATTTTATCTTAAATTTAACAAACTCAAAATAAAATTTAAACTTAAAATTTTGTCAAACTAATAATTTATTTTTGCGTTTTATAGCAATATTGTTTTTCAAAATTGTCAAATAAACTGTCGGAAACGTATGGTAAGAAAGAATTTGAGTTGTAGTAGATCAAAAATCTAATACACGTCACATTTAAGTCGAACCATTTAAAATTTGGTTCGGGTAGCAAGTTTACCTAAAAGGAACACCGGTAGTAAATACCACCGTTTTTTTGTTCACGTGGCGTATTTTATTTATAACGAACGAGTTCGTATCAGTATCTAATTTTTGCTATGATGGTGAAAACGGCTAGCATATTTGATACGTAGGTAATTAGGTACTCGTGTAAACATAGTGTAATTTTCACTACTCTTGATCTCCATACAAAGCTTTAAGGCTAGTTCGCAGATTGAGTGAAATATGAAATGTTCATACCAATTTAACAACGGGAAATCAAAAGCAAAAAATTTGGTTTTATATGTGGCCAATATCAAAACTAAAATAATTTCTCAAAAAATTTTAAATTTAGCAGGCGATGATTTCGTTAACATTTATTAAAAAAACAAAAAATATATTTTCATTATTCTGATTTTATTTTTTCCAAATAGTTTTGATAAAATTCTTGATTTTCGTGATGTAAAAAAATGTTTGTGTAATAAATTTGTTTTGAATTTTATTTTTTCACTATTCCAAATTTTAAATAATATAATAAATGTTTTACTGTTAACATGTTAAGACAAAATCTAATAAAATAAATTTATGGAAATCAAATCCAGACACGTCTTTAATTAATTACAATACTCGTGTTCCTTTTAGGTAACCTTGCTACCCGAATCGAATTTTAAATGAAACGACTTAAATGTGAGGTGCATTAGATTTTTGATCTACTACAACTCAAATTCTTTCTTACCACACGTTTCCGGCATTTTTTTTGACAATAAATTGTTTTGATAATTTTGAAAAACAATATTGCTAAACAACGTAAAAGAAAATTATTAGTTTGACAAAATTTTAAGTTTAAATTTTATTTTGAGTTTGTTAAATTTAAGAAAATTAATGAAATATTAAAAAATTTCTGAAAGTTAAAATTATGATTCATGCAAAATATAAACAATTAAAGAAAGCTGGACAGAAATATGACATTTAGGCTAGAAATTCTAAATTTGTATAAGCATTTGGGCAAACATATTTGAAATTATTCTCTAAACTGACAAAAACTCTGGCGGTGAATAGAAGCGTAAGTTTGTCACGTAGCTTTACATATCCTCTTCACGTGACAAATATCATGCCAATGATATTGATAAAAATGCAACAGAAATATCAAAGATGGCTGTTGGTATTACAAAATATCATACTGATATATTTTGACTGATATTAAACATCGTTTTTGTTTGTTTGCTAAACTTTAACTTCTCTTTTGTTTTCTTCCATAATTTTATTATAACTATGCATTCAAAAACATTCTACGAATTTTAAATATAAATAATATATAAAATATGCTTTGAATTTTTGATTGTTTGCAAATAAACAAAATCGCCATTTTTTTGAATTATCATAAAATCATACTGATATTTTTTTCTATAATTTTTGTAGAAAAAAAGATCATGAAAAATGTTATGACATTGATAGAAGTAGTCTTCACTTGTGATTTCTTTTATAACTCGATTGTAGATGTTACGTGAAGACCCACAGTTACCATCATTTGATATGGTTAAATTGAAAACGAAATTTAGTACAAAAGTAAAGGAAAATGTGGTAAATGGAACACATTTATTGAGAAAACAGAACCATTGATGATGTCAAATATTCACGTTCTTCAATATCTTTAACTTCAAACATTTCATCAGATTCATTTACACAATTTTCATTAGATAGATTCTGCCATTATTTAAGATGAATACTTTAGAAAAAAATAATGAATTAAGTGATTCGATAACTGTTAAAGATAATAGTGAAAAATGCCGAACAATGCAACATTTAGTCAATCATGGATGTCAGATAGTGCTAAACAACAAATTCTCCTTATATTGGATGCAACATCTCGTATGATCATACTCATCTAGGCGCACAAAAGTCTCCGAATAATTTTTCACAGTAAAATAATGTTTTGAACATGATTCGCTGCGATATTTTAACGTTTGTTTTGTTTTATATTATATTATTTTATAATTTTGAAGAAAATAAAAATAAAATCACTTACAGTAAATAAAAATAAAATTACAAATGTGTCAAAAATCTCTCCATATGTTTTTTAGAACATTTTCACGGCTGTTAAAATGCACAGTTTGGAGAGCTTGGGAAACGCGTTGAAATTTCATTACTCTCAATTAGAGTGATGTGAGCATAATGAAATTTTAAGAATTTACAAAAAACAAGAATTCATATAATTTTTTTCAAACAAAACCGTAAATATTTATTATTATTTAATATGTATTATTTTTGTCTTATAATCAAAATTATTATCGTACAGATAAAAAATTGTTACCGCCTCTCAACCAATCATAGCAAATATTATTTTATCTGAACGACAATTCTTTTATATGAGTCATAGCCAGTGCCGTCCCAATGTATTTGGGGGCCCCTGGCCCACTATTTCTAGGGGGCCTTTTCGAAAATTAACAATAAATTAAATGTAAAAGCATAATTACTTACGGGTTTTTGAGGTTTATTATAATGTTTGTTTTATTTAAATATTTTTTCTTTTGTCAACAAATTTATCTACATCTTCAAATTCTATAGATTTTAATAAATTACTTGCTATGCACATCAACGCAAGGGAATTCAGTTGCTCCTACGGCATGCTGTTTCGCAAATCATTTTTTATGTATTTCATCGCCTAAAAGGACTGTTCTCCTGAACAATTAGGGACCATAATGGTTAAAAAAATTTTGAATGCTCGTTCTATGCTTGGAAACATAGTAATTACTAAACATAGTAATTAAATTCTTTTGAATAATAAGTGTTATCCTCAATAAGAGAAATAACGGGAAATATTTTCTAATATATTCAATATTCAAAGATTTTCTGATATAATGTCTTTTTGTGATTATTTAATAGCTATTTATGAAACAAGTTGCTAAATTAGGTTGTTCCAACAAATTAGCAACGTGTTTCATACAAGATTTTTTGTAACGAAGCTGCAAAATTAAACTTTTATAAAAAAAAAATTAAACAAATTGCATTTGTATATCTAGTACGTTTTGAGCAAACCAATTTCATCTTATAAGGAGTAAGTAGCCTTAGTTTTCTTTTAGTTTTCATACTGCCAATTGTGAAAAATATCAAGATGAGTTCAAGTGATGATGATTTTGTATCGTCAGATATAGAAAAAGCAGCAAATAAAGCTATGTCTACAATCGTACCGGAAAAATTGGTGAAATTGGCGTACGAAACTTCATACAAAAATTTTGATGAGTGGATCAAAGAATCAAAAACTATAACAATCAATGACATGGTCATGCTGGCCTATTTTGTAAGAAAACTAAGATCCATGAAACCTGCAACATTGTGGTGCGAGTACTCTAAACTAAGAACTATGGTTTATTTGAACGCCAGCGTGGTTATGAAATCATTCACGAATTTGATAGCTTTATTTAAGCATTAATCTAGTACATTGGTCAGATTCATTAAAGTACTAATTGTAGTTGTTTAATAATTTATTAAAGCATTAATAATAATGGTTTAATGATTCATTAAAGTACTTATACTATAATAAATCATTAAACTATTATTATTAATGCTTTAATAAATTATTAAACAACTACAATTAGTACTTTAATGAATCTGACCAATGTACTAGATTAATGCTTAAATAAAGCTCATTTAATTACTAAAATGACACACGAAAAAGCGTAGATTTTGCAACTTAGTTACAATAAATGAATTTTTGAAATTGGCATGGGCCCAATATAAAAAATTGCATTGTTCTTTTTTTAAATTTATTATTTGAAGTGCTCATTTTCATATTTTTATGAGTGTTTTAGGGTGGGCCCCCGGCCCAGGGCCGGGTGGGCCGTACCGTAGTAACGGCGCTGGTCATAGCATATACTCTTCCCAGCAATTCATCGCTGCAATTTCAGCTAAAACTAATTTTAATGCGTAACCCACTAAATTTTTTGTTACTATAGTATAACACGTCTTTAGTTTATCATTCTTAAGAGTGCATTAGTGGAAGCGAGTTAGACATATATCATCTTATAGCGCCTCTGGTTATACACACATACGAAAAGATCGAAACTATTATTAGAACAATATATGGTTAAAACATTTTGTTTCTTACGACTTTTATTTATATGCCAGCCATTCGATTTAAATAAAGTGAATTTAATTAAAGTTTATTAATAATATTGTAATAAACTTCGTCCAGAATGGGTTAATTTAATTTACTCATACATAACCAATACATTCTGCATAAATGTTTTCCACATTCAACTATTGCAAAGAATGAGTTAACTAATACATTTTGCATAAATTAATGCAAATCAAATTTGTTATAGAATGAGTTCGCTGTTTACATTAATGAATGAAAAGAGGTGTGGCCTATTTCGAATATTGTTTCTAGAAACGACAGTCGCAAACAACAACTGATTAGCAGAAGTTTCTACTTATTTATTTTTGGATATAAATAAGCGAACAAAATATCAGATAGTCAGTTTTACTTTTGCAATTAAAATTGTTTATAAATATTCGCAAGTATAAGGAATAATCGGTGGTACTTGAGCCTGGGTACTAATAGTGAAAGAATTTGAACTTAGTGAAATAGTAAATACATTTCTCATCGTTATGATTGAATAGAAGTGTTTTTCATTTGTAATCGTGCTTCAATTATTCTAATTTAATTTATAGTTATTCATAAAATCAAAGTTGGAGTGAGTTTAGTTTTTTGTTAATTGTTTAATAGTTAAACTTATAAAAGTGCATATTAGTGAAATAAATATAATTTATGCAAGATAAAATAACATTATTTTATTTAAAAAAAAAAACTTGCATATAAAAACACAAAAGTAATCTATATCCAGTTTGTTGATAATCGTCATCAAATTTGCAGTTAGATACATCAAGCGAAATTAAAATTAAAATTTATTTTCAATTGTATTTCAACTTATATTAAAGGCGGAACGTGTTGTTGATTGCTCGTTGATGTGATTATGCTCGAATAAACTTCAAAATGCCTAATAATAATGCAACACCTCAATCACCACCGAAATCTAAGCCAAATACTCCAAGTTATGGTAGAACAAGATCTTGTACACAGCCCGATGATTTTACAGAAGATGATGTTTCAAAATCTATTAGCAACTTACTAACAAAATTTGCAGAATTTGAAACCAGATTTGGCAAACTTGAAAATAAAATACAAAAGAATCATGTAAGTCTTACAAACAATATTGAAGTCAAAATGCGTGATTTAGAAAATCGTCTAAAATCTAAACTAGAGTTATTGGAATTAGTGGAAACCAAAATAACAGTAAAAATGACGGAACTGCAACAACTTGAAAATAAACTGGCGAAGATGGATCTTAGTTCAGTTAATAAAATTATTCAAACCACAACGAATGAGTGTGTACGGCGGCTTGATTCCATCGAAAGATATCATAACAGCAACAGTTTGTTAATTACTGGAATTCCTTTACTAGATAATGAAGTACCTCAACAGTATCTAGAAAAAATTGCAAAGAGTATTGATTGCAATATAGATAATACCACCACCATATTTCGACTAAAAGGCAGTAAGTTTATATCTACCGATAGTACAAATACAAAGTTCAAGAAGATGGTTGATCCACCGTTGTTAATACGATTCTCATCAATTCAGTTAAAGAAAAAATTTTTCAAACACTATTTCACTTTTAAAACATTAAGTGTTCGATGCATTGGGTTTAACACAGATTCAAGGATTTATATTAATGAAAATTTGACTAAACATAACTACAGCATATTTAAATCAGCGTATAACCTAAAAAAAGAGAAACAATTATTCTCTGTTTTTACTATAAATGGAATCGTTCATGTCAAGAAAACTAAAGATGATCAACCCGTGATGTTAGATGAACCTAGTAAGCTGAATTTACTTACATCCAATTAGATGTTTTTGTTTCGTATAATAGTAGCACGGTACAGCGACGTAAAGTTTTGTTTAATGAATTTAAGGTTTTTTTCGTATTATATTTCATATTTTGTAATTTTTTATTTTATATATTTTAGGCATAAGTGGAACGTAGTTATCTTTTTGCATCAAATTATGTTACTATATCAATATTCAGCGGAAAGCCTCAGAAGTCCTTGCTTATTTCTGTCAGCAGTGTTGGTCCTTTGATAGTCGATTTATCAAATGGTTGAACATGTGAACGAAATTTGTATTCCGAATGTGGTGTTAAAATCATCTCTACAAAAATATAAGCAAACATTGAATGTTATGCACTTAAATGGTGGCAGTGTTTTTTCTAAATTGGACGAGGTAAGACATATTGTTTCAAATACAGGTATTCATATTGTATGCATCTCTGAAACGTGGTATACGGATTCTGTGAAAGATTCGGAGGTAAAACTAGATGGATTTTATCTTTTAAGAAGTGATAGAAATAATTCTGAGAGGCAAAGAGGTGGTGGGGTAGCTGTTTACATTCAAAACAATATTAAATGCGTCTTGAAAAAAAAGTCAACTCATTCTAAAACCGATTATATATTAATTGAAATTAATTTCAAAAACTCACAAATTCTACTAGCTGTATTCTATAAACCACCTGACTTATATGGATTTAAAGATATTGAGGAAGCATTGAACGAGTTTCATTCATGCTACCAGGATATTTTGATAATGGGTGATTTAAATATCAATGCGCTTGATTCAAGTAATTCGCAAACGCGTAACTTCATGAATTTTTTATCTTCTTACTCACTATCTGTTATTAATAGTGAACCTACTCACTTTACGGAAACCTCGTCTACGCTAATTGATTATATTATTACCAATAAGAGAAACAAAATTATGTTCTCAAATCAGATCTCTGTTCCAGGGGTCTCTAAACATGATTTGATTTATTGCTCCTACGCAGTACCACAAACTTTAGTAAATAGCGAAACGTACTTCTATAGATCATGGAAGGATATTGATATGAACTTTTTGATAAATGAAACCCGTTTATTAAACTGGAGTAATATATATGAATGTACTAGCGTAGATGATCAATTAGAAATCTTCAATTATAACATTAACTATATATTCAATATAGCCGTACCTATTAAGCAGTCACGTATGAAGTCCAATACTAGTGAGTGGTTCAATAATACAATTAAACGATATATGATTGAAAGGGATCTTGCATATAGACACTGGAAAATAACTAAGCTGGCCGTAGACCATATATGTTACAAAAAGCTGAAAAATAAAGTAACTTTATTGATTAAAGAAACTAAAAAAAAATTTTATAGTACTCTTTTTCCTGATAAATCTACGACAAAAGAGCTATGGAAAAATCTACGTCAGCTTGGAATACATGATGGAAGTACTAAACAACCAATTCATTTTTGTGCGAATGATCTCAATAGTTATTTTGCTCAGTCGAATTCAAAAACGACTACTGTAAATAGCCGTCACTTGCCTCAAGGTTCTTTCGAATTCCCTAATTTTTGTTTCACACATGTTACCTCCTCGGATATATTTCAATCACTTTCAGAAATTAAATCTAATGCCATTGGACTTGATAATATATCAATTAAGTTTATTAAAATTATATATCCTGAAATTTCACATATAATATTACATATTTTCAACCATGCAATTACCACCTCCACTTTTCCTAATGCACGGAAAACTGCCAAGGTATTACCAATACCAAAAACACATACGCCAACCAATTTATCAGATTACAGACCAATAAGCATCCTTCCCGCACTCTCAAAAGTTTTTGAAAAGCTAATTAAATACCAAATAACTAGGTATATCAATAAACATAAACTATTAAATAATTTTCAGTCTGGGTTTAGAGCTAAACATGGCACCAATCCTGCCCTATTGAAAGTTTGTTATGATCTGTTACAAAATATGGAAGCTAAGCAAGCTACTGTTCTAATCCTACTAGATTTCACAAAAGCTTTTGATAGTGTTTTGCACGAACTCCTCATTCAAAAATTACACACATATTTTAATTTCTCTTCTACTGCCATCAAATTGCTTAAATCATACCTTTCAAACAGAACTCAATGTGTGTTTTCCAATAATAGTTATTCCTATACTACTGATGTTAAAACGGGTGTGCCCCAAGGCTCTATTTTAGGTCCATTGCTGTTCTCATTATTTATCAACGATTTGCCATTTGTTCTGAAGTATGTCTCATATCACATATATGCTGATGATTTTCAAATATATTTTCCATTTTACCAGAAAGAAGCAGATCAAGAAATTAGCAAGTTGAACCAAGACCTTAAGGCAATTTATGAGTGGTCTACATTTAATAGTCTTAACCTGAACGAGAAAAAAACGCAAGCAATGTTAATAACTCACCATCAATCAGATACGGATTTAGTTCCCCTTGTTCATATAAATGGTTGTTCCATTAATTTTATCCAAAAGATAAGAAATTTAGGCATCATTATGAATCATAATTTACGTTGGGAAGATCATATCAATAAAGTTTGCGCAACAGTGTATTCTATTCTACGTCGCGTGTGGAAATATGCTAGGTATCTGCCCCTTAAAACACGACAACACCTATTCCATTCGTTAATTTTGCCGCATTTTACCTATGCCTCTATTATATTTAGCAAGTTGAACTATAACTGTTCATACAAACTTAAGCTTGCCTTCAATGCATGTGTCAGGTTTGTGTATTTATTACAAAAGTATGATCACATTTCGCATGTATCAAATGAGTTACTTGGGTGCTCACTCACTACCTATTTGAATAGGATCTCTATTATTTTCCTCTACAGACTTATGGAAAGCAAATGTCCTGAATATCCTTATAAAATATTAAATTTCTGCCGATCTGGCCGAACCTATAACTTGAATGTCCCTAAATTTTCTTACTTGGTCACATCGAATTCATTTTTCGTTCACGCTATTCAACTATGGAATGCATTACCGACTGAGGTCAAAAGGAGCAGTACTGTTGGGAGTTTAAGGAAGGCATTATTTGAGGTAAAGTTGGTTGATTGATATTGTTTAATGATATATTTCCTTTTAGCTTTTAGTTTTGGATGTCATATCGATGAATGGCTAAATTGTTATTTTAGAATTGGATTTTTGTTTTTAGATTAAGTTATATTTAGTAAATTTAACACTATTGTAAACTAAATCAAAACTATTCTGTTATTTCAATAACAAATGAATGAATTATTTATTCACTAAACTTAATATATGTACTACGTACAGTTGTAGGACAGAGATGTCCTGATTATAAGATATTTTATCTTAACTGTGTATTTCTTTGAAAAAAAAAAAAAAAAAAAAAAAAAAAAAAGATTTTACGATTCCGAATATTATTGATTCAAATTGTGGAAAAGCGGTGAAGTTTATCGTACATAAATTGGAGACCCTGGAATTTATTGTAATTAAAATCGGAAGTTGCTGTAACTGGTTGATAAATAAAGTTTGAGATTTTGTTAACTAAAGATCTGTCTTTTTATTGTCGTATTTGCTCAATAATCGAAAAGAACCAACGCAGAGGCGTTGCAATATTTAAATTATTCCAAATTTTCTTTTAAAATAATAAAAAAAATTGTAATCGTAAGTACCTATTGTAAAGTAAATTGTAAAGTAAAGTAAATAAGTAAATATTGAAATTAATTAAATGTTGATATATCTATTTAAAATTAAGAACATTATATATGTAATTCTTTTAGTTTAACTCCTTTTTATTTTTTCAGATTGTTATATGATAAATGTTTGCTATTAATAATTGTGGTATTGTTCTAATTATTTGTTTAAAAAATAAAGAAAACATTATTATTTATTTATTTATTTATTTCGGCAAAAAATATACAAATTAAGACTAATAAGTCTTATTTACAATATTATTATTATTAGTAAATATTTTTATATTTATATTTTATTACAGATAGTAAAAAACTTAAATAAAATGATTAAAATGTATTTTACTTACAAAAATTCCAATTTCTATACCAAGGTGGTTACACGATTTAGGTTTACCAAGACAAACTAAGGACATGTCTGACCAGACAAACTAAAGACAAACCCTAGACATCGATTGTATGTAGAAATTGTATAAAAAGTTACTATAGTAAATCTGGTATAACACTTTTAGTGGGTAAGAAATCATCCTATCAAATATTTGGTACGTATTTTTTTTATAACTGCATAGTCAAACTATAATAAATATAGGATAGAGTGAATAAAAACTAGAATAAACTAAAAGTATAAACTAGTAAGCATTAGCATATTCCTTATTTCGAGTGAATAAGAATATCCTAATCTTCAGTATTTACTAGAAAATTGTAGAATATGCTGAAAATTTTAAATGTCAAAGTCGAAAATGTCTGAAGAAAAGGATGATTTCTTCAGGTGTTAATACAAATTTAAAAATATTTGTTAATGTTTAAAAATTTTTTTATGTAATTATGAGTCTAAATTTGTTGGGTTGCGCAGAATAAAAGTGGATCTTATAAAGCAAATTAACAAGAACGTGTTTATTTGACAAAACATACATTAACAGAGTGACAGAATTAAGTTAGTTACAATTCATATACAATAGAATACAGTTTAGCCAATATAAAACTATGATATATATTCAACATTCCCACTATATCTTATTTTTATGAACTCCTATTAATTGTATGAACCTTTCAATCTTAGTTGACACTAAAGGCTTCGTTAAGATATCGGTTGCCATATTGTTCGTTGATACATGCTGTACATCTACTTTACCATCTTATATGACTTGCCGAATGAAATGATGACGTACATCTATGTGTTTAGTACGTGGATGATAACATTCGTTGGATGCTAAATGTTTTGCACTTTGATTATCACATAACAGCTTCGTAGTCCCTGTTTTATTCCGCAATTCCTCTTCAAACCATCTTAACCACAGAGCTTCTTGCATCGCTGATCCTATTGACATATACTCACTTTCAGTCGTAGAAAGTGCAACGGTATTTTGTTTCTTTGAACCCCACGAAATAGCACCATTTTGTAGGATGAAGACGTATCCACTCACTGACTTGCGTTCATCCAGATCGCTAGCGAAATCCGCATCGCAATGTCCAATTAAATCAGGATTACCATCACCATAATAACACAATTTGTAGTCAATAGTACCCTTGAGGTAACGAAGTATTCGTTTTGCTGCTAACCAATGTTCTGGTCCTGGATTATTATTAAATCTGCTCAGAAAATTAACAGGATAGCTATATCTGGACGACTTATTTGAGCTGCAAATAACAAACCACCAATTAGTTCTTGATATGGTATATTAGACATATTCGATTTTTCATCAATTAATTTTGGACACTGCATTCTACTCAATTTGACATTAACGTCCATTGGAGTTGACACCGAATTGCAGTCAGTCATTCCAAATCTCTCCAACATTTTTCGAATATACGCTTCTTGATCAATTGATAATACTCCAGTATTCAGATCATGTTTTAAATTCAATCCCAAAAAATGTTTAGCTGGGCCTAAATCCTTCATCTGAAACTGGCTCTTCAAATAGTTTTTCAATTTATTTGAAATCGTTTTATCCTTTGAAAATATTAAGATGTCATCGACATAAGCCGCAATTATTAGAAACGCGTTTTCTGATATGTTAAAATACACACATGGATCGTATTTTGATTGCTTCATATTGTATTTCTTTAATACTTCACATAACTTCAGATTTCAATTTCTCGACGACTGTTTCAATTCATAAATCGATTTTTTCAATTTTAACACCTTATTTTGAGGCAATTTCAAACCTTTCGGACACGATAGATAAATTTCTTCTTTCAGATCTCCTTGTAAAAACGCTGTGACAGCATCAAGCTGATCAATTTGAAAATCATACTTGACTGCTAATGCCAACAAGTATCTTGGTGAATTGTATCTGATCACGGGAGAGTACGTATCTGTGAAATCGATACCCTCTTTTTGTGAACATCCCTTCACTACTAGTCTTGCTTTATACAATAACTCACCACTTGCTAGTTTCTTCGTTCTGAATAACCATTTTGAATTCAGACATCGTTTATCAACAGGAACATCAACTATCTCCCATGTTTGATTTTTATCAAGAGATACAAACTCTTTATCAATTGCTTTCCAATGCGCATGATCATCTCTCGAAAATGCTTCATCATAACCTACAGGATCATCATTTTCATAGGTTACCAAATATGAAATATAATCATCATATCTTTTTAATTTCCGTTCTCTAGCTGAACGTCGAATATCATTTGTTCCATCTAACGGAACATCAACTATAAAATCAGAATCAGAATCATTATCATCAACATTTTGATCGCCAGACACTGAATTGAATGAGTCATCTGTTGATTCTTCAGGTTCAGAACAATTTTCTTCTTCACGTAACGTATTTATTTCAACTTCATTATTTGATTCATCAGGCCGATCAATATCATATCATAAAACAACATCTCGGCTGATGATCAATTTATTATTCTCCGTGTTGATTAAACAATACGCTTTACTGTTTTCACCATATCCCACCATGATACATTTAATTGATTTACTATCCAGCTTCAACCTGTTTTGCTTAGGAACATGAACCATCGCTAAACATCCAAACACTCGAAGATTAGATAAATCAATTTTTGTTTGAGACCAGACTTCTTCTGGACATTTTCCTGCCAAACTATCACATGGCGTTCTGTTGATTAAAAATACAGCAGTATTGGCTGCTTCTGCCCAAAATGATTTATTAAGACAAGCATCAGAAAGTAAACACCTAGTTTTCTCAACAATAGTTCTATTCATGCGTTCCTTTTTGCCGTTCTGCTCAGGACAATACGGTGCAGTCGTTTGATGTATTATACCACTTTTTGCACACAATTTCGACATTTGTTTGTTGCAAAACTCTTTGCCATTGTCTGACCGGAAAACTTTTATTTTTTTGTTTAACTGATTTTCCACAATATTTTTAAAATATTCAAATTTTTCAAATACTTGAATTTTCCACTTTATTGGAAAAATGAAAACTTTCTTCGAATAATCATCCAAAAATTAAACATAGTATTTCGCACCACCTATGGACTGATTTTCAAATGGACCGCAAACATCTCCATGTATCAATTCTAATATTGAATTCGTTTTTGATTTGGACGATTTAAACTGCAATCTTGTTTGCTTGCCATCGAAACACGATAAACATGGCTTATCTTCACTATCAACGTAATCAATTTTCATTTGTGATTTAAGACGCTCCACATTTTTCAAATTTGTGTATCCCAATCGACGATGCCAAATACTTTTATCAACAGCAACACAACTTTGATGAGATACCATCGTATTCAATTCATAGATTTTGTCAATCGATGTACCAGTTGCCACGAGAATATTATTTGAATTATAAATACGACACATATTCTCTTTAAATTCAACAACATTGTTTTTTGACACCATTTAACTTACTGATAAAAGATTCGTACAAATTCCAGGCATATATAAAACGTCATATATACAAATGTCAAACATTTTTTCAGCAAGTACAACTTTTACATTGACATTTCCTTTACCAATGACTTTCACATGATTTTTATCTGCCACAGTAACATATCTTTCACCTTCAAATTCTTGATAATCTCTGAACAAGTTCAAATTATTTGACATATGAGCTGTCGATCCGGAATCAATATACCAAACATCATTACTGAATTGCTTTGACGCTGCAAATGTTGTACAAAATGCATTTTTCGTGTTTTCAGATTTGCATTTACTATTTTCTTTTGGACAATGCTTCTTTATGTGACCATATGGGCCACAACTATAACACCTAAACCATTTTTTTTTGGAAGTATTTTGGTTTAGATTCCTTAGACATCAACACTTGATTCGTTGCTTTAGCGCCACCCGATGCACTATTGTAATTATCAGCATCTTGAAGTAATTTTGTTTTTATACGTCTGCAATAATTTTAATACCACTGCTCTCGATAGCCATAATCATGGGTTCGAATTTTTCAGGTAGCCCGGTTAACAAGAGGCTTCCAATTCATTCATCCTCTACGTTCATACCAATAGCACTCAACTTTTGAGAAGTTCCAATGATTTTATTCACATAATCAGCAACAGATTCACAATTTTCTAATCGTGTCGTCGTTGAGTCTCTCAAAAGACCAACTCTTCTCGTGAGTCCTTTATCATCGAAAGTTGTACACAATTTGTCCTACACTTCTTTCGCTGTGGTGGCTTCTCTAACATGGACATACAGTTCTGGTTCAATCCGCAGGAGGGATCGATTTTGATCGATTATGATCAATATTGATCTACGGGTCTGACTACCCTGCGTACTCCAGTCCCTGCCATTGACATATGAGTTAGCGTGAGATATCACATACCACTGGCAATGGCAGGAGATGTCATTAGCCAAGATGATATCTTAGGGTGCTGGCGGACGAACTTTAATTAGTCAACGGCAGCACTTCCAGTCTTAGCTGGGCAGCGTTCCGTAGCGGTACCGCTCATTAGCTCTTCCGAGGAATCGGACCAACACGTAGTTATGTGTGGGCTTTGTGCCTCGATTTAAGTGGTGGGCAGTGCGTCTGGGGTGCGCTGCATCAGCTGGATTATTGGCATTTAGTTTTGTTTTGTTTTCTGCAAATTTCTCACAATTTGTTTTTCACTTATTATTTTGTTATTATTTCTTCATCTTATCATGAAATATTGGCATATGTCATATTTTCTAGTATGATAGGATTTTTTACTTAGTTATGCATTTTAAAATAAAACATAAAAAAATAAAATAAACATTTTGATATATATATGGCAGTACAACCGAAAAAAAATAAGTCTGCAAGTGGTAAAGCAAATTTGCGCAATCCACCCGCCCATAAAGCGGCACGTCCACGGAATTTGCAGGGACAAAACATATATGAACCAATAAAAAATTTTAAAATACATGTTCAAAACATCTGCGGATTGAACGCTAACCATGACCATGTGCAACATCATCTTGAGCACGACAAACCGAACATTCTATTCCTTGCAGAAACACAAGTTTCTGAAAATTTTCTCTTTATAGAATCGCTTAATTCCAAATATAGGCTCGAATCAGCTTTCAAACTCCATCAGGGCGTATGCGCATTCATTCATGAGAGTGTTGCGTACACGCGCTTTCCAAATTTCGAACTACACGGTGACGGCTTCAATACAATGGTTTTAAAGATTTGTCTTCCAGAAATGACTTTTTTTACAATAGCTTTATACCGGTCCCCCAGCAAACGTAACCCAAACTTTTTAAAAAAATTGACAAAAATTGTGGACGTGATTAGAGCAAAGTCCCCTAATTGTGAAGTTATCGTTACCGGTGACTTCAACGTCCACAATAAATCATGGTTGGAATTCTCCAAATCGACCGACGATGTTGACAATAGTGGAAAACTGGCAGAAATTTTTGCCGCGTCTCAGGGCCTATTCCAAATTGTTAAAAGCCCGACTTTCACTCCCCGTAATGGCGGTGATAATAGTTTTCTTTTAGATCTCTATCTTACCACAATGCCAGATATTACGAGTGTCGATGTCGCGAAAGGTAGTATTGGAAATTCTGATCATTATTTAATCTCATCAGTTATCAAAACTGATTTGCTTAAAACTACAACTCCCAAACCCCGTAAAATATTTCACTACTCAAAAATGGATAAGAGTGGTCTTCAAAATTTTTTCCATGGCTTCCCTTTCGACCGTCATTGTTTTTACACTGACAATGTGAATGTTTCTGCTCAAAACTTTACAGAAACCATCCAATTTGCTATCAATAAATTTGTCCCTTTCTCCATAGTAAAACCCAAACAAAAATACTTGTATTCGAAAGCTGCCAAAACGGCACTTAGAAGCAAACGTAGATCATTTAATATTTGGATTCATAACAAAACTCCCACTAATCGATCCCAATATCTAAGGGCCAACAAAATATCTAACCAGATTATCTCAAACGAAAAGTCCGAAATTGACAGAACGAAAGCCTCAAAACTTACGTCTATGTCTGTTTCTGACAAGAGTTTCTACAGTGCCATCAATTCTTTAAATTCTGGTACAAAATTTTCTATTCCCCCTATTATTGATGGTGATTTAATCGTCAATGATCCCGCAAGAAAAGCTAACTTGTTCGCTGAACGCTTTGCTCTGAACTCCACTGTTTTGGAAACTCCTAAAGAAATACCCCAAATCCAGTCTTCAGGAGTTAATATGAATGAACTTCACTTCAAACCCAAAATAGTCGCTAAACTTTTAAAGGGGTTAAACACCAATAAAGCCTCAGGAATGGACAATATTCCACCCATTATTTTAAAAACCTTTTCCAAAGAACTTGCACCAACTTTAACTAAAATATTCTACCAATCCTACAAATCTGGTATATTTCACTCGTGCTGGAAGTTGGCAAATGTCCAGCCCGTCCCCAAAAAGGGACCAAAATCCGATATCTCAAATTATAGGCCAATAACTTTACTATCGGTCCTATCCAAAGTCTATGAGCATTATATTAATACACATATTTCAAAATTTCTGGAAGAAATTTGATATCCGACAGCCAATACGGTTTTCGAAACAAAAGATCAACTACCGATCTATTAAACTATGTAGTGCATTGTTGGAACAGCATACTTGATAAAGGTGGTGAAACATACGTTATCGCTTTGGACATCTCCAAGGCATTCGATGGAGTCTGGCATGCCAACTTGATCAACAAGCTCGATGCGTACGGTTTTCATCCCAATGTTGTGAAGCTGATTCAAAATTTTCTGTCCAACCGATACATTTCGGTAACCTTAGACGGATTTTCTTCTGAGTCTAAACTAATTAACGCTGGTGTACCCCAAGGCTCAGTATTGTCCCCAACCCTATTTTTGATTTATGTCAACGAATTGTTGAAAATCACCAGTAATCCAATAAATAGTTTTGCAGATGATTGTACTCTGCACAAGTCGTTCGAGCCCCTTCCTTCAAAAGGTAAAATGCACGAACGAATTAATCCTGCACGGAGAGACGCTGTCATAAACTTGAACAAAGACCTGAATAAAGTCGCCGACTGGGTGACCAAAACCTTGTCAATTTCAACTCCACCAAAACACAGCTGTTGATTGTTTCCAGATTAAAGACCGAGTTCCCCAAAGATATTTTATTTAGTATGTGTGATGAACCAATAGGTGAATGTAAAAGCATTCGTTTATTGGGTGTCACAGTTTCAAATGACCTACTCTGGAACGATCATGTAATGGCGATGGCAAGAAGCGCGTCTAAAAAACTCGGCCTCCTAAATAGATGCAAAAAATTTTTTACTCCATACCAATTGCTCCATGTTTATAAGTCCTATATTCGTCCCTGTATGGAGTACTGCTGTCAAGTTTGGGGTGCTGCCTCTGTTTCCATCTTAGCCCTCTTGGACTCTGTTCAAAAGCGAGCTATACGAATTGTGGGTGATCGAACTTTGACATCAAAACTGGATTCCCTACAACATCGTCGCACTGTTGCTGACCTCGTTGTTTTTTACAAATATCGTCATCAGCGGTGCTCAGATGAAATCAGCGGCATCATGCCTCAAACTTATTCTTACCCCCGTTCCACTCGGCAATCGGCTGCCGCAACCAGTGAAACGGTAAAGATCCCACGCTGTCATACTGGCAGATCGCAGAGAGACTTCTTTGTCCGAACTGCGTACAAATGGAATAGTTTGCCGGAACACTTAGTCTCAGGTGGCTTCAACCCACAGATGTTTAAAAAAAGCGTTAATCTACACCTTAGAACGCCAGTTGTTGTGGGACCCAGGTCTAGACCTAGGTCTTAAAAGGTATTTATGTGTTGTTGTGACACATATTCTAAACCCTATTACACAACACATTTTATTAAAAAAAAAAAAATCATGAGAATTAATTTTGCTTTTGCCATTACAGCAACATCTGGTTTTTCTTCAGTACCTTGAACACTTGACCAGTAACCTTCCAATATCATCAAATTCTCGACACCAAACTTCCACGTTTCGAAATTTTCCCTGCCTTTCAGCCGCTCACAAATTTGCATTGTTTTATGTGTCATCATAATGTTAAATTAACAAACTTTGCATAAAAACAATCTTTACTTTATATTTAAACTTTTTTCAATATTCTGGGCAATTGTGTAAAAAATAAATAAATCGAAGTAAAATCTTTTTTTGACACACTTGACAACATTTTTTTGACAAACTTATATTGCCATAATTTTCAATAAAAATAATAAATGTTCATGTCATACAAATAATTAATTTTATTTTTTCTTCACAAAAATTTGGTAAAAAAATAAATGAAAATCTTTCTTTTGACACAATTGACAATATTTTTTTGACAAACTTATAATGCAATAATCTAGATTTTGGTCTCACATGCCAATCCCGTCATGTTCAATTACATTTAACATTTCATATAAATAATTCATTTTATTTTTTTCCAAAAAACATAAATGAAAATCATTCTTTTGCCACACAACTTTTTTTTGACAAACTTACAATGTCATAATTCTCAACAATAATAATAAAATTCCATGTCATACAAATAATTAATTTCATTTTTTCCCAAAAAATTGTGTAAAAAAAATGAAAATCATTCGTGACTTGACAACATTTTTTTCGATAAACTTATAATGCAATAATCTAGATTTTGGTCTCACGTACCAATCCCGACCATCAAGATCTCTCCA
Organism: Diogma glabrata; assembly: GCA_963693315.1. Classification (NCBI taxonomy): domain Eukaryota; kingdom Metazoa; phylum Arthropoda; class Insecta; order Diptera; family Cylindrotomidae; genus Diogma; species Diogma glabrata. The sequence continues at coordinate 381,604,915 of OY856186.1, read as the reverse complement.
AATTCAATGTTCCTACTCGTGATCACTTAAAATGAACGATTTTAAGCCAAAAATATGCAAATTTCCTTGTTTTGAAACACTTGACGATTTTTTTGACACACTTCCGGGACAGCTATCGAATACATCGTCCCTTCGGTCCTTTCCATTGAGTATACCTATTTTTAGAAACAAAAATTTTTGAAATTCCTCCAGCCGTTTTCTAAATTTCGTCGGTTGTGACGGCCGGACGGATACATTTTTTTTTTGCTTTTTTAGAATCAGTAGGTCCTAAAACTTCGAGAAATGCCAAAAGAAGTGGGGGTAAGAATTTCACTTTTGGCTCATGAATGCAATACTTAAAACCGAAGTAATACTGTGTTTAAGTTTATTTACATAAATATGCTATCGCACAAAAATCTTAGATTTCCTTAAATTATACTAGTTTCCCACCGCAGAAATTTACTATAGTCGCGTTCCATTGAAGATCAAACTTACTCAAATTTGCTTTGATCTACTCTACCGCGAACAAGTTGTGTAGTTGAAAAGCAGTTTATTTTTCGATTTTATGTAGATCGGTTATAAACTTGTTTTGGTATTTTTAATAATAAAATGGACCAGTCAGATCTAAATATCAGCCCAAATTAAAAAATTTTGATCATAATAAAATTGTGTGACTATATTTGAAAATTTTTCAAATTTTCGGCGTTCCATTGGTGATCTACTCAAAAGCTGCTTTGAGCAGCTATTTTGTTCCAAAGGAACGCATGTTATGTAGTATAGCAAATATTTGATATTAGTTTGATTTCTCACCGTTCATATTATATTAAGATAATGTTTCGGTGGGAAACCAAACCTAACTTGACACTAGAATAAAATTGATATATCAAAATACCGTACTGTCAATTTTATATTTGATATTAACGTTATAGTTTTTAAAATGAAATTTACAACCCAGAGAAAATCAAACTAGATTTAGACCAGCCCTGCCATTGTTTTTGAACAGCATAAAATACATATAAGTTTTATTCTATAACGTCTTTTTTAAATAATTCTCTCACGAAAACCAAACGTCTACGTTGACTACGTTTTTCATCTCCTATTTCTTTATAATGCTATACTAAGCATATCCATATCATAATCAACAATTAATACATACACTTTAATTTATTAAATATCAGAAATGAATCTTACAAGCTAAAAATCGCAAGAAAACACAATGTTTACAAATTCCATAAAATGACATTTCACCTATAAATTAATAATTACGTTTCACACCGTCGATATTATACTTTATTTGATAAGTATTATATTTACTAGCTAGCAAATGAAAATAGCAAATTTAAAATAATTGTTGTGATAGTTTGCTTTCACACCGTTGCTATTATACTTTATTAAACTATACTAGCTAGCAAATTGCTACGGTGGGAAACTAGTATTAGTTGTGGTTGTTTTAAAGTTATGGTTTATATTTAAGCGAGCATATAATTTCAGATCGAAATCTGTTTTGGCTTTCGGTTTATAAACCTTTCAGTCAATTGCAGAAAAATTCTTTGAGTTGTGAAATCAATAGCCGACAAAAATTCATTTGTAAAGTATTACTAAAATTTAATTTAAATAACTTAAATAATCTTTAATAATATAAATAATCTATAATGATAAATTCATTCATATTTTCATAAATAAGTTGCACAAATAGCAACTTGAAAATATCAAGTACAGTAATGTCAAAAATTCGAATAAATTCTGGGTTTTATTTACTCGATTTCAAGAACATTTTGGAAAATTTTCATTGGATTATAGTATATTCTATAACCTGGTTTTTATTCACTGATTTATCAGAAAATACTTCAAAATTTAAGTATTTAGAATATGCTACTTTTTATTCACTTCGCTCATAGTATGTACCGCTTTAATTCGGGTGCAAACCAATATTAGTTTGGGTAGCAAATGTGTCAAAAAGGAACATAACTTTTAACATAAATGATTTTCTGCTGGGTATTTTATTTTTTATCAGTTTTCTGTCTGTTGAAAAAAAGCATAATATTACCTCTGTCAAAAATAACGTGGTATTATTGCACTTCAAATAATAATTGATAAAAAATAATGATTCAGTGATTGATGTGTATTTATCATTTAATTATAGCTAAAGAAACCGTATGTGTACTTGATTATTTTGTAAAATATTTATAAATACGTAGAAAGCTATAATGAATTTAATTGTTTCTAACACATTATATTTCGTCATTTAATTTTAGCTAAGGCAATATCCAGTGAATCCGCAGTTCAATTAACCATGATAAACATGGATTTTAACAAAGAAAGTATATTAAATAAAACGAAAAGCAGAACCATCGATAAGACAAGAGTGAAACAATCAAACGTCAATAAAGCGCAATCAATTAATATTAAGAAATCTAATATGTTAAATAAAACGTCGAAAACTATTCCACAAAAGAATAGAGTCAATGAGGACGAAAAATGGAAGCTCTTATTTCGAAATTTAAATGAGAAGAAACGGAACGATATAAATAAAACAAATGGGGAACCAAATTGTAAAAAAAATATAAAAACTTTAAAAGTTCGATCCAACGTTTCAAATGAAATCAGTGAAAATGTATTAAAAAATATAAAAACAACAAAATCAAAGGCGGTCGAACCGAAAATTATGACAGCCAGTACGCTGAGTAATAAAGTTCCGATTTTGGATAAATCAAACAAAAGAACCATAGAAAATGGTTGGATAGTTGAAGATTTAAAAACTGAAATGGATAATTGTAAAGACAATTATAAAAACTCAAATAATTGGGATGAGTGTTCCAACAGTGAAGATGAATCATATTCAAAGAAATCCCAAGAGATGTTCAAGTAAGTAGATTGTAAATGGTTAAATTAATTAAAATAACAGTACATATTTTAGTCGCCGATTGGGTGACAAAAATTTAGTCGACTTTAATTCCACCAAAACACAGCTATTGATTTTTCGAAGACCGATATTTCAATTAGCACGCGTAACGAACATAGAACATAGATGAAGGTAAAAACATTCGTTTATTGGTTTGGAAGTCACAATTTTCAATAACATACTCTGAAACGATCTCATAATGGGGATGGCAAAAGTTGTATATTCGTGTCTGTATGGAGTATTGGTGTCAAGATTGGGGTGGTGCAACCTTTTCTATTATGGCTCTTTTGTACTTTGTTCAAAAGCGTGCTATACGAATTGTGAGCGATCGAAATTTAACATTTAACAATTTTGATGCCCCATAACCGTCGCACTGTTGCTGATCTCTTCGTTTTTTTTTTACCAATATCGTCACTGGCAGTGCTAAGAGGAGTGAATCAAGCTGGTCTGTTAGTTTGGTATTACCAATCAACCGTATTGTTTTTGTTTAGGCTCTGTACAGAGAAAAGCAATACAGTTGATTGGTAATACCAAACTAACGGACCAGCTTGATCAGAGTTTCGAACCGGAACCGAACCGTAAATCGAAAACCGTTATTAACCGAAATTTTGGGCTGAACCGTAACGTAACCGAAACCGTAATTTTTTTTATGTAATGAACCGTAACCGGAACGAAAAAATCATTTTATTTACGGTTCATGTGAAACAGTTTGCAGTGAAAAAACAAAAAAAAATTCTAACAAAAAGCTGCTCATATATTATGAGTAAAAGATTTTCATTTTGCATGTAAAATTAGCTAAAGGTACAACAATTTTGGTTTCTAATCTATTTCAAAATTTATTAAATTTTTTAAAATACCATGAAACCATGCAGCAAATTTTGAGAGGCATATTGAACGGTTCCATAAAAAAGAATTTAAAATTTTAAAATGTCTTAAAATATCAGCAAAAGCTTCAAGTAAACGAAATCTGCCGTCAAAGTTAAGCTCAAGTAGTGTAATGACGCTCCAACGTTATTAGACATGAAATTTAAACCTCAAAATATTACGGTACTATGTCTGAAAAACTTCTTACTGAAGCCTGTATCGATGTTCTAGATTCAATAATTACTGAAGTTGTTTCTTTTGAATTTTTGCATTAAAACACTGAAAATTTTTGGTTTTGACAACGGAACTGAACCGGAACCGAACCGAAAACCGGAACGAAAAAATAAACTAAGGAACCAAACCGAAAACCGGAACGAAATAATAGTCGGAACGAAACCATAAACCGAAACGGAAAACATTTCGGTTCGAAACTCTGAGCTTGATTCACTCCAGCACAGAAGAAATGTGGCTGAATTGACAATCTACTATAAATATAACTAGCGAATTCTTCTCTAAGGAAATTCAAAATATCCTTCCATCGTGTGCGCAGTATAATCGACAAACAAGAGCTGCCGAGTAGGGCTTCTCTCCCGTTGTCACGGGATCCCGCAGTGAAAAAGACTCATGAGAAATCAGTCTGATTCCCGGGATTTCTCGTAATGCTATTGTTTGATATTAGATTTAATACTATATTTTTAGAAAAATTTCTTAATTTTAATTAAATTGTATTAATTTTAATTAAATTATATTAATTTTAATCTGTAATTTACAGGATCAGTTTTATTTCCCCTTTTAGAAACTGGCTGTAATGTTTCCATATTTCAGAAAAAATTCCTTTCTTATATGACCAAAAGAAGATTTTAGTGAGGATTGATGCTAGTTCCCTATCAAATGTTTTAAGTATGATAAGAGGAATACGATCAGATGCAGATGCATTGTTAGAATTAATTTGTTAAAGTATTTTTCAAATAATGTTTTTACGAGAAATTATCCACCACATCTTATGAGAAACTTTAGAAATAGATTTAGGTTGGGAATTAGATTCTAATGTAGAATTGATAGAGAAATAATGCCCAAGCCCAATCGCTTTCCCTTTTGGGTCAATAAAAGGTACATCTCTTTCAACAAGACTTGGTAGGGAAGAAAAACTTGTTTTAACTAAACTCCAATAATTATAATAGGTCTATTTTATTTTAAAAAAATTAGCATTTAGTTTAACTTGTCTTATATGTTTTATCCCGAGATGAATCCCGTGATAGATGTGTTTTTATCCCGGGAAAGAAAATTTAACGGGAAATGAGAAGCCCTACTGCCGAGTTATCCCATCCATCTGTTGTACAAATACCTCGTTGTAGAACTGTCCTTCCAGAACGACTATTTTAATAGAGTGGCCAAATTGTGGAACTCAATGCCTTCCTCTGTATTTCCCGATGAATTTTCCCCTCAGGCATTTAAAGAAAATGTCCATCGTCATTTAAAACAATTAGTATAGTTATCCCTATATCCCCATTCCTTCCATTTTCCTCATCTCCTTCCTTTATAGTTGACATGGTATCTTCGAATATTCAAAGAGTCTAAATACGAATATTTCATATTCAGTGTGCTAAACCTATCTTGCTAATTAATAAAAAAAAAGATTAAATCGGATCCATCATGCCTCATCCATATTCTTTTCCCCGTTTTACTCATTAAAGGGTTTGTGCAAACTGCTAAACTTTCGGAATCACTCAGTCACAGTGACAGAATGCTGAGGGGTTCCTTTATCCGAACAAATGGAACTCTCTGGCGTTCACATCCCATGGAGGGATTTTGTCGTCTGTGCAATCAGCTTCCAATCATCTCGTTCCAGGACCAGTTGACCCCAGTTGCGACATCCTATATCACGAAGGGATGGTGTAATCACGCCAGCGTTGTCTAGGTCTTCGTTGCCCCCTAATTTTTTTCGACGTACATACTTCAAATATCATATCATCGAAACACCATATTGTCGAATTTCGTAAAATAGAAAACAGAAATCATATCGAAATATCGTAACGTTGAAAATATTCGGTATAATGAATAAATCATTTCATCGAAAAATAGGATATACGTAAGTATAGAATTATTGTAAAGATTAATGTCAGATAGCAACAGTATATATTAGGTATTTATTACTTATTATATTGATTTACATATTTATATTATATTTTTATACAATAATCATTAAAACTTTTTTCTAACGATGGTTTTTACAGTACACTAAAAGTGAAGTTCAGTTTTGAACAGCTCTTTTTTATTGTAAAAATATTCAAGTGATTGAAACAATTTATGTTCTATACGCGTAAATGTACCGAACAATTTATTGCTATTCCTGTAGCAGGATTCGATTTTATGAATTATATCTTCGATTGAATGATTTTCTGTAATGTGATGTTTCGATATATAATGACTTGTCAGGACTTGTGAGGAAATGTATTTTCAGCGATATGATATTTCGATCTAGTGATTTTTCGATGGTATGAAGAATCCGATGATATGAAATCCCTTCACTGGTTCGGTTCAATAGCACAATTCAATGCTATGATGGGGACTCCATTTACCTATCCTGATCACATTTGGTCGTTCCATCAAACAAATAAAATTCGAGAATGTTAATTGGTAATTTTACTAATATTACTCATGGTGTCCACCAGGTATGGAATTCTGGAAAGTCAAGGGATTTTATTTTGGTCAGGGAAAGTCATGGAATTTTTGTTATTTTCTGGAAAAAAATTTTATTTTAACAAAAACTTTTTTATAAAAATAAAAATTATATTGCATGCATTCTTAATATTTTACTTGTGTCTCCTTTCTACGTATTTAAAATATTTTTGCAAGCGACATAGTTTCTAATACAATCTATCTAATGTTATATTTTGAATTTCAGTTCTTAAAAATTTTTGGATACGTAAACGTTCAAATTAATAATTATAATAATAATTAATAATTAATTAATATTTTTTCGTCAATGTACAAAATATCCCTTTGCATTCTGTCGCTATGACAGCGTGTGATCTCAAGTCTCAACAATTACTAATCAGGCACTAACTAACTGACAAGACACAAGAACGCATATATTACTTATAAATATTAAGTCATTAATGTGGAGTGAAGTATTTTTTAACTTTTATGGAGGAGGCCGAGTTTTCTACACATGGTCTATGTTATTGCTATTAAATGATCGTTTCATAGTAAGTCATCTGCAATGGTTACTTCCAATAAACGAATGCTTTCGTATTAACGTATTTAATCTCCACACACATAGATTGAAATTTAGTTGGGAAACTCAGTTTTCAAACTAGAAAAAATAGCTTTGTTTTTGGAATTAAAGTTGGTCAAATTTTGATTACCCCAATCGGAGTTTACTTTTAGTGCTGCACCTTTCGGGGACGAAGTATTTAATCATTTGAAGATTGGGTGACCAACGATTTGTGTCGTTTTACCATCTGCATAACTACTTATCAGGATACTGTAGATTTACAACAGTTCGTTTATATAAATTAAAAATAGAGTTGGGACAAAATTAGGGCTAGAGTGCACCAGCTTTAATTAATTTAGAATTAAAAAAGCCAGCTTAGTAAATGTTGTAGATTTTTCAATATTCTACAAATACTTTATGGATGATCATTTTTCTAAGGAGATCAAATCAATCTTAACCGAGCTTGCTACATTGTTTTGTCCCACCACAACAAATTCCACTGCCCACCCATTCACTGTTCACATAGCTAAATGTAGAACAGTGACATTTTAGCGTGATTCTTCAACAGAATTTCACTTTTTTTCTTTTTAACAGAGTTTTACTTTTACGTGATTTAAATGCCAAGCTTTTTAACCTCAAATAAACCCCTCAAAAAATTCGTCAAATTCTTAATCCACTAACCTTGTGTAAAGAAAAAAAAATCAACGCACTAACGTAGGGGTAGGGTACACCATCTTTTTCAAGTATGCAGTTCGAACAACGGTTTACAAAGTTCAGTAGTACGGCTGTTGATGTTTTGTTTCGAAAACCGGATTAGCTATCAGATATCAAATGATTGTCTTCTAATTTGATATATGTGAATGAAGTAAAGCTGTTGGTCTACCACATCTTGTTTCTTTTTTGTAGATCGACTGATATTGGGCTTCTTCTAGCACGAAGAAAAAAATTCTATAGATTTATAAAATCTGTAGAAAATTTTAGTTAAAGTGAGTGCAAGTTCTTTTAAATTTGTTCGAATTATACGGTTGGATGTTGTCCAGCTTTGTTGATGTTTAACCCGCCTTTAAAAATTTTTTGACAATTTTGGGTTTGAATTTTGAAATGAATTTTTTTCATATAAACTCCTGAAGACTGAATTTGGGGTATTTCTTCAGGAATTTTCAGAATGGTGGTGTTTGAAGCAAAGCGTCAAGGTTAAAAGATTTAGTACACGTAGTAGTAAAAAGTAGTACAAATAGAATAAGAATTTATGGCATTGTCAACACTTTTCAAATTGATATATTCGAAACCCAGGTAAGAATGAGCTAAGGAACCAAACTTGGGTCAAGCCCGCGCTACAGCTTTTGTGGTTCGGGGAAAACATTTTTAAACGGTCCAAGTTTGAACCAAGTTTGGACTGGTTTCCTGGGGCTAAGTCTGGCAAATTAGAATTGAACCATTGGTCTTCCAAACCAATGTTTTCCCCAGACCTCCTTTAAATGTGTGGAAAGAGGTTGTGGCATCCAACCGCTTTCCACACTTTTATGTTTATCTTTATTTTTATGAATGTTGCTCTTTAGCAATATTCATAAAAATATATATAAACATAATATGACTTTCACATGCTTACAATGTATTAGACAGGTGAATAACGTTGAATATAATAAACTAAATCTTGGTTTAGTTTATGCATTTACACATGCGTTTTTGATTTTTATTGCGTTTTAAAGACAACAAATTCCAAATTCTAAAACACCAATGTCAGCCATAGTTGAAAACCTTTTTAAAAATGTATAAGATTGAGGGCTGTTTAAAAAAAATCAAATCTGTTTATGTATTTCTTCATTTTTTTGATAACTTGACTTATCTTTTGAAAAACTTAATTTAAAATAATGCTGTTTTTAAATAAAGTCAGAGTCACTGCCATCGACATATGGTTTTTATTTTAGATTTTACCAAACTTCTTGGACTGTAAATTTGTTCAAATTGTTTTACACATCAAGTTCGAAACAAATAGAGGCCCATACATATACATGAAATAGCTCTTTTTTGACTTCAATTTACGAACTGTGTAGTGCAAAATAATACGAAAAATTCCGATGTTACTTAAATTAAAAGCTCTTTTAAATGGCACTTCTTTAAACGTTATGAATGTTGGTTTCATCCTTTCTAAAATTCTTACTTGAGGCAACATTGTATTTTTCATATTAAACTTAGTAATTTTTCTATCATTGCGAACTCGTAAGTTTTTAAAATAATGACAACGAAGTCGTTACCAAATACATGAATCTACCAAATGTGCCACAGGAGACCTAGATATTGGGTAAAAAATAAGCTGAGGACTGCAGATTGTTTTACCTACGAATGGCAAATAGTTACCAGAAAAATGCAAAAAGCGCTTTCAACAGTTACAGAAATTTTACTATTTGCCGAACTTTAAATTAAAAAATAAAAGCGACATTCACATTTGCATAATATTTTAAACTAAAGTTGCAAAGCGTCCCGATTTTGGTGGAACTGTTCCGACTTGTGAAGAAAAGTCCAACGTTCTAATTAATAGTAATTCTTTGCGCAGATTTGTTTAACTCATTTACATCAAATAATCGGCAGCCGATTAATCGACATCGGCCGATAAAGAAGGCCGATTAATCGGTTTTCGGCAAGCTTGCTTATCGGTGCAACCCTAGTTCGTTGTTTAATATTGGCAGCTCCTACCCGGGAAGTTATTCTGCTTTCGTTATCAATTTCGGCTTATTCATACTGTGAGTTTTTAGATTTAACGAGTATTTTCTTATATATTCAAAGGCAAAATAATCTACGTTAGCTTCTAAAAGTCAATTTGGCCGTCTTTGAACACATTTTTAGTTGGAGTTTCTTTGAAAAGGGAACCAATTTATTAATCCCGAATTAAATGGTTTCAGTAAATTTTGGAGCAAAAACGTTTACATCGTCAGTATAAAACAATGACGAGCGAAAGCAAAACCTTGGAAAAACTTCAAAAACCTTTGATTTCTATTTTTGAAAAGTGAAACATTTTATCGAACTTCGATGCTGTTGTTTTTAGTAAATCGGTTTATTATTATTAATTATTTAAACATGTTTAGCACACCATTCATTATTTAGACTCTTAAATAGCCGAAGATACCATGTCAACTAGAGAAACAGATGGGGAAAATTCATCTGGAAAAACAAAGATTGAGCATCGAGCAAGCATTCAGTTCTACAATTTGACCACGCTATTAAAATAATCGGGTTGGAAAGCTATATGTAGTTCTACAACTAGGTCTTTTATGTAATTAGATATTTATCAGAATTTCAAAAATTTTGTGTCTTTGTTGGAATTAAAACATGTCTCATGTCATGTTACATCGACTCATGTCAAAAGATTTATACATTTTAGGTTTTTTGTATACAAAATTATTAGTTTTTATTAATTATATTAATTTATTTATATTAATTAATTATTTTTAAAAAGTCATGGAATTTTCATATTTTTGGTCTGGAAAGTCAGGGAATTTTGTTTCGAAAAAAAAGTGGACACCATGACTGAAAACGAATTTAAAAACCATTGTAACTAATTGGCTCTACTAGTCGGATTCAAAACATTAAACCAAATTTATTCACCGGAAGCGTGTGTACTTGCCACGCAAAGATCATTTGTTAAACAGAGCCTGCCGACCCTTGAATTTGGAGATAACGTGAGTAAATCAAACATTGGCAATAGTAAACGTTTGAGGAAAGTCATAAGGATAAGGGCAATCTATAAATAACTGCTTGATCTACTTCGATGATATGTCAACAAAAAATTGCGAAAAAATTGCAAGTCATAGGATTGAAAAATTGGTCGACGCAGTTCTGATTCCTTGACTCCTGCAACCTGACTTAACATCAACATAGCTTCCAAACAATACATAGCACAACCATCGTCCTTCCCACAATACAAAATCAAATCAGAGATGGTCTGAACCAAATACACACTTGTATTAGATCAATCTTCATCGCATTTGAAATTCAAATCTACCAGGTCTAATAAAGCGCTCGTTGTGAAACTACCTTACAAGGTCGTCAAATATTTATTAAGTTTCGTAACTTCAACCGCATAGTGGAATCAGTTTTTGTTGATTTGTAAGTTTTTTATTTTTGATCTACGGATGGGGCAACCTCGAATACTTATTGAGGAAAACAACTGAATTTTCTAAAAAATTTGTTTTTGCCTTTTTCATATTTCATCATGAGATGATATGTCTATGTCGTATTTTGTTAACTGATAATGGTTAGATATCGATTCTATAACAAACAAAAACTTGCATCTATCAACACCTAAGAACGCATGTTGTTGTGGAACTTTGGTCTTAAAAGGTTTTTATGTGTTGTTGTGACACATATTGTAATTCCTACTACACAACAAATTTTATTTAAAAATTTCTTTCTAAGTAGTTTACCTATTCCACCAGACGGTATAATTATCACATCACATGCTTACAACTGCACGGTACTTGCAACAGATGCCTGTTTGGCCCGTTTCTCCAAAAACAATTGTAATGAAACTGCAAATCAACTAAACAAAATTCTGCTATCCTACTTGAATACATTATGATAGCAGTGTTAAAATTCATCAGCGAAATTATGGATCGGATACAACTATGTAACTATACAACTATTTAAATCATTTATGTATAAAAGAAACGAGGTTGGTGAAACGACAAATTTTTTGATAACATCAGCATTGAATGTGAAAAGTTTGGATGTAATTCCGATTAACATGAACAATATGTTAGAAAACTATGAATGCAATGGTAGTGACTTAGGAGTAAAATCAACGTCGTATTCACTTCAATAAATTTTATTTTTATAACCAAATATTTTGGGTCAAATTTTAGGGTCTCTTAAAGAGTTTCTTAATGGATTATTGTTTTTGAGAAAATAATTAGTAGACCAGTCTACTACCTTAAAAACAGGCGAAAAATGGAAGAATTTGTAACAGGAGGAAAACTATTGGACAAATAAGAAAATATTGCGCAAATGATGAGAAACAAAAATTAAAGGTGCTCCGAGTTGCGATGGTGAAATGGGGTGAGCTCTTAGGGGTAGAAAATGGTTTTTTTAATGTTTTCAGCAAAACTATACCTATCGAAAAAAGTTTAAAGTGAAGGTTGTAGGTAATAAAAAAGTATATAACTTTTATATAAACCATTTTTTCACATAACCTAAAATTTGCCGTGAAAATAAAATAATCCTAGAACAAAAGGCTTTTTAATTTTTATCTCCCACAAAAAAAAAATTTTTTTCACAATTCGGAGGAAACTTACCTCAGTATGTCCCTAATAGGCTGTAATTTTTTGAAATCAAAATATTTATTTTTACGTTTAATTTTGATTTTAAATTAAAATGCTGACCTCATACTGACCCTTTCACACGAAAATTCACCTGTATAGGAAACAGTTGTTTCAAAAAAAAACATTAATAATTATGTTTGTTGAAACGTCTAGTTTTAGATGGTGTAAAAAAAACTAAGCATCACCAAGGAAAACTTCCAGGAAATGCGAAAACTGAATAAACTTGATTTTAAAAAGTAAGTTTCCACCGAATTCTGTGAAAAAAAAATTTTTTTTTGTGGGAGATAAAAATTAAAAACGAAAAAGCCTTTTTTTCTAGGTTTTTTTCTATTTGCACGGCAAATTTTAGGTTATGTGAAAAATGGTTTATATAAAAGTTATAGCCCTTTTTATTACCTACAACCTTTAGTTGTAACTTTTTTCGATAGAAGGTGAGTTTCGATAGAAGTAAAACCATGAAAAACCATTTTCTATTCCTAAGAGCTCACCCCTTTTCACCACCGCAACTCGGAGCACCTTTAATTTTTGTTTCCCATCATTTGCGCAATATTTTCTTATTTATCCAATAGTTTTCATCCTGTTACTAATTTTTCCATTTTTTGGCCTGTTTTTAATATTTTCTTATTTATCCAATAGTTTTCATCCTGTTACTAACTTTTTCCTCACAAAAAGCTAATTTGACTGGTCTATAGGACTAAGTAGTACAGAAAAAAATTAAATAAAATTTTATATGATTCCAAAAAACAGTATAGTTCTCTACCCCGAAAATGTTTAATTTTAATGTCACACTTTATCAAATATGAGAAATACTGAATGTTACACACTTACACCATAATTCTACGTTGTTCCAAAAAAGTGTTACCTAGACTAGTAGGGAACATGTTTCGAGACTTCTCCGAAAACCATTCTGCTATGTACTTATCATCGACAATACGTGAGATCTTCAAATATTCTATTACATTGTAGTTAACATATGTTTCTTATATCTTAGTTGTTATTTAATTATACAGTTTTAATTTAACACTAATCAAAATTGTGCCATAAATATATACATATATATTTATCTGCGGTTTTGCGCTTTTTTGTAGGAAAAAATAAAATTTTAATAATTCGTAGAGATCTCAATATTTTTTCGTCGTGTGTATCAGTATTCAGTACAATCGACAGACAAGAACTGCCAAAGTACTCCTGCATTAGCAGTTTAAATATCCCGCTGTGCAACTGTAACTTCCAAACCAAATTTTTTGATAGAGTGCCCAAATTAGGGAAGTCAATTCTCTGAAAATGTTTATCGCCATTTAAAACCAATAGTCTATCTTATCCTCATTCATTTTCCGTCTTCAAAAATAAACTTAACACTTGGATAGATAATAAATGCGAAGTTGACACAGTTCCTCAAGTAAACACAAAAAAAATTATTTGAAAAATAACTTGCCAAATTCGTGTTTGTACTCTAAAAGAAAGTGGACAATTGCGCATAGAAATCCAACCTGGAACAGCAATGTCATAAACGTAAATCTAGAATTCGAACTAGTAGAATTATTAACGTTTCGTATGTAAAACCATCGTAAACATGAATCTACATTCAAAAATATAACTGTTTTTAGAAAATTATAAAATTAAAGTTTTATTTGTACTATTTTATATCATAATTTTAGAATTGTTACTGGATCTACTTTAGCTACATCAACCGGTGAGACTGAAAATTACGCTAAAGGTGAAGTCAACCCCATAGATTCATCTTCTGGTCGTATTTTGGATATTATTCCAATTAAAACTGCACAACCGGCTATAAAATATTACAAGCAGAATGAAAATACAATTTCCCAATCTGCAGTTGAATTCTCAGAATCTACAGACGAAGAATCCGATGATGTTGATTTTTGGATGAATACCGACAGAGACAGTGATTCTTCTACATCTTTTGATTCTTCTGATTTTGATTCGGAAGACGAATCTGACTACGACAACTCATCAAATGAAAGCGAATTTTCAAACGATTTCAGTGATTTCGGTTCCGAAAATGATACCGATTATGAACCGCCGGATGATTATGCGCCATCCGTTTACATATCTCGAGGAGAAGCAAAAATTTACGATATTATGGATAAAAATATATCATTCAACAGTGAAGATGGGCCACAAATTTTTGAAATTACGGATACTGTTGTAAATCAAACAGATGATGACAGTTGTCCTGAATTAGTTCCAATATACCAGAATATTGATAATACTGAACAACCCAAATCCAAGCCAAAGGAATCCAAGATCGAAAAATCATTAAATGCGAAAATGTCTGTGCCAAAAATTTTTGCTGATAAAAACGAACATACAGATAGTGAAGAAGGACACACGTCTCTGTTAGAACACATTTTTCAACATAGTTCAACAAAATTAGAAAACATAGGAAAAAATCCAAGCAAATCTACTTTTTATGATTCAACAGTTTCTCCAAATCTGGTTCTAGTTCATTTGAAAGAAAAGATCTATTTTAATGGTAGATTCACAATAACTTTGCTATCTGGCAAAATTGAATCAGCCGGGTATGATTTTGAATTAAACAAACCTAGAGAATTATACTCACCTAGCTCCAGCAGTTTGTTGTACATTACACCGGTTGAGTCTAAAATTAAAAATAATATGAATTTATTCCCGGACTTAGAGTCTTTATTTTTAAAAAACCATTTATCTGAAATTGATGGTAGCTATAGTGGAATAAATGAGGCAATCATATTACTTGAGCGAATAGATAATAATCGAATTTCTGTAATACAAGATTATATGAAAGAAAATATATTTCCTTCACATAGTTCAAAGAAAGCAAATCCTTTTATTTCTTCTGAAATTCGACTAGGAACCAGATTTTATTTCGCTCCCTTCGATGTTATCTGTAAATTTGAAATACAGCCTAATTGGGAAAAAATTGAGTTAAATGCAAATAGTAAAATGATAGTAGTTGGTGGAAAAAATGTTGGAAAATCTTCGTTTATAAAATATTTAGTTAATAAAACAATTGCCAAGAGCAAAGTATTATTTATTGATTTTGATGTTGGACAACCAGAAATATTTTTGCCACAAACAATATCTGCAACACTAATAGATATTCCCTTATTGGGTTCCGGCTTTTTTTACAAACTAGTTCCTGCTAAGTCATACTTATTTGGAGATATTTCAGTAATATCTGAGCAAATAAAGTATATTAAATGCTGTTTTAGTCTAATTGATTATTGTAAACATAATACAGAATATAACAATATCCCATGGGTGATAAATACAATGGGATATAACAAAGGATTAGGTGAAGAGATTATTGTTGGTTACATAAAACAAATTCATATAACCGATTTAGTTCAAATTCAATCACCACGCATGGCTGATAACTACAATCAAATATTTACTAAAGAATATATTCATAGTTTTAAATTTAATATATTTACACTAGAAATTAATAATCTAAATCAACAAGAAACAAATATTAATTTCAAAACAATTGTTTGTGACGCGTACGCAAATATGTATTCTAAAACGATGTGTGGCTTGTCTCCCAAAGATAAACGTCATATGATGATTTTAGCACATCTAGGAGATGTTCTGGACAATGGAGATCAATTGCATGATATTCAAGTCAAAGAGTAAGTTAAATTTAAAGTTTTCCTTGTTCAATTTAGAATTCTCAGTACTAAACTTTTAATACTTTTCAAATATTTTTTACAGGTCGTTTCTACATAATATGCATATTATCACTTCGGATAACATTAGTAAATTTAAAGTTTCAAACGAAAATCTGTTAAACGCAATTGATTCAAATATGGTTTATCTATGTCATATTAAAGATCCAATAGATTTATCCAAAGTTATATGTCTTGGCTTAGGGATTGTGCGTGGAATAGATAGTGCGGAAAACAAAATTTATCTATTAACCGGATTATCAGACGAACTACTAGAAAAAGTTAATGGACTTTCACTAACCCACATTCAATTGCCTAAAAGTATAATAGAAAATCAAAATATGTTTAGTAACGAATATATACCATTCCTTGGAAAGACAAATAATTTTGTTGGTAGCCGACATGTAGTACAACAAACTTATCGTCCCGATACTACAATTAATACACGAAGTAATTATGTTAGTAAAAAAATATAAATGAATTGTTTGAATTACCATTTTTTTATTTTATTGGATTAAAAAACCGATCTAAAATATATGAAGGGGGCTGAAATCTCAAGCTCTGAGATATCAAGACTTCGGTTTTGGTTAAGGATTTTGATATAGTTTACGGCATAAAACTTTTATGAGGTCATTGTTTTTAGTTTTGGGCAGCGATGTATGTATATCAAACATATAACCCTTTGTTAAAGTATATGTATTTTTTTATCTCTGTTTAGAAATTTATTACAAAACTAACACAAAACATCAATACGTTGCCGGAAAATCATAACAGATCATAAATTAACATAATTTAGTGAAAAGATGATACAATCAGCAAACTACTCAAAAACCTATCGAGAAAATATTACAAAATCACAAATTCATATTTCTTTCAAAAGTCTAAAAATATTCCAAAAATTATTACAAAATCAAAGATTAAACTTTTTTCAAAAATTCTGAAAATATTGCAAAAATTATAACAAAATCAAAAATTGAAACTTTTTTCAAAATTCCAAAAATTAAAATAAAATCAAATATTTAAACTTTTTCTAAATCCTAACAATATGCCAAAATCAAAAATCTCAAAATTCTAAAAATATTCCAAAAATTCTTACAAAATCAAAAATTGAAACTATTTTCAAAATTCTAAAAATATATATATAAAATTCGCAAATTCAAAAATTCTATCTTTTTTTTCAAAATTCTAAAAATATTGCAAAAATTAAAACTTTTTTCAAAATTTTAAAAATATTGCAAAAATTATAACAAAATCAAAAATACAAACTTTTTTCAAAATTCCAAAAATATTTCAAAAACTATAAAAATTCAAAAACTTCCATGTCACATTTACGTCATACAACATCTAAATTTTTTTTTCCAAAAAATTGGTTAAAAATATAAATGAAATCATTTTTTTTTACATACTTGACAATATTTTTTTGACAAACTTATAATGCCATAAACTTCTCAATAATAATAATTTCATTTCATACAAACAACTAATTTTATTATTTTCTAAATAAATAAATGAAAATCATTCTTTTGACACACTTGACATTATTTTAACAATTATAATGCTATAATTCTCTATAATAATAATAAAATTTCATGTCATACAAATAATTATTTTTATTTTTTCCAAAAAATTAGGTAATAAATAAACCATCTTTCTTTTGACACACTTGACAACATTTTTTTGACAAACTTATAATGCAATAATCTAGTTTTTGGTCTCACATACCAATCCCGACCATCAAGATTTCTTCAAATTCAATGTTTCTATTCGTAATCACTTAAAATGAACGTTTTTTAAGCAAAAAATATGCAGATTTCCTTGTTTTGACACACTTCCGGTACGGTTATCGAACACATCGTCCTTTCGGCTCTTCTCATTGAGCAAACCTATTTTTAGAATTTAGGAATTTTAGAAAATTTTTGAAATCCGTCCGGCGGTTTTCTAGATTTCGTCGGTTGTGACAGCCGGCCGGCAGACAGACATACATTTTTTTTTTACTTTTTTAGAATTAGTAGGTCTTAAAACGTCGAGAAATGCCGAAAAAAGTGGGGGTAAGAATTTCACTTTTGGCTCATGAATGCAATATACTTAGGTTTTTTCAAAACCGAAGTAACTATATGTATAAAGCTGTATAAAGAAATATGTGATCATCGTTTTTTTAGTGAAATTTGGATTTAAAAAATTTAAATCATTAAAAAATTTAATAGCATCGTTAAAAAATTTATTTTAACTGTTTTATCATCATCCTCTTGTCGTAACAGTCACTCGAAGGACGATCTCTTAAATTAAGAGTTTTATAAAAAAAATCAGAGCACCGATGTTAGGAGTGATTCTAATTTCCAAAGTAGGAGCGTATCTAATTTCCAAAGTAGGACCGATTTTAATGTCCAACTACTCAAAATCCAAGTTGAATAAAAAGTTTTTTTAAAAAAAAGAAGGAATAACTAAACAAATGCTATCATATAAAAATATGACATAGGCCAACATTTAGTGATAGGATAGAAAAAACAAAATAAGAGGTACAAAGCAAATTTGTCCTCAAAATTTGCAGGAACAAAATTAAAATGGGGTAATAATAATCCAGCTAGTAGTATATTCCTTGATCACACAGAGTTTTATGAAGCTTCGTTTCTTCGAGCAATCAATAACGTGCCATCATCAAGAAATATTGCATAGCTAAAGTTGAGATTAAGATATTACATTTGCTAGTGTTTTCCTCTGTTATTACCAGTGGTATGTGATTCGCACGTTAACTCACATGTCAATAGCAGGAACTGGAGTACGCAGATTTTTCACACCCGAAGATCAAAAACTAAAAAAAATTTATAAGTCAACAAAAACGGATCTTTCCATGCGGACTATGTATGTAAAAACTTAAAGAGATTAAGTATCTTATGATCTGGATATCTGCAAACGATTGTTACGACTTTGTCTACACCTTTACATGTTCTAGTCTGGTATTAATATTTGCTCCACAACTTGTTATCGCCCTGATTCAAAGCCACGTATAGTGTTATTGCAATGGCCCTGATTCAAAGCCACGTATAGTTTTGAGAGTGCCACTATATGGCTTGGACTTTTATGAAAAAAAAAGTAAAATCACACACACCAAAAAAAAAAAACACGGTATAACTGATCCTCTCCAAAACGAATCTTGGGTTCGGAAATCTCTTATCTCTCGCTAGTTTAGCCTACCATTCTTAAAAACCAAAAAATTTAATAACAATAAATTATATAAAAAAAAACTTAGCTTATTTATGTTGATATATGATTGTTGTATGTCCAAATTCAATAGAGTTCATCTGCCTTGCTAAACTTGTCTGATCTAATCTGATCTTGTTTGCCCATTTCCCTTTCAATATTTGATTTTATCCTAGTACACAATTCCTTCTCCAAAATGACCCTTTCAATATTTAAATCTCTTTCCTTATTACTTCTATAATGTTTTACACATAATTTATAACTCATGAAACAGTAAAACAAGACTCATCCAAAATCATATATGACTTCAATCATTTTAAATCAGCCAAATAATTTATTTGATTTCCACTACCTTAACTGTTTTATAGCAGTAGAACTAGATATATGAGTTGTACGTAGAGTATTCAAACAGTTAAACATATAGCATTTCTAAACAAACTATAAAATCTCCTTTTTTATTCAAATTTATAAAATTAGTCACAACAATATTAATAACTTGAGTTTGTTTTATTTTTGAACAATCAAATATCATTTGACTTTTTTTTTAATAGATATAAGATCTAACAAATATGAATCACAAAAACACAGTCTAATTAGTTTAATGATAAAAACGATCTCTAATGATTTTAAGTTAAACGTGATCTTCTTTTCATTTCAAAAACAAACCGGGAATTGAATATCAAAATGTGTTTTTTCTTTGACATCTTCCAAAAAAAAAGAAAATCGTGTAACACCAAAGATTAAACAAAATTGAGTCACGACATCTGTTCGTTAGAATTGGAAATAAAATTGGGTACGTTCGTTTGTTTTTTATAATTGTTATTCGAAATTGAACTGACCGTTGGAAAATTTGAAATTATTATTAATGTAAAAATGAACTGAAATTATGGAAATAAATTTTTATTGAATTAGAAAAAAAGAAGATGAATTGGTTTTATTATTGTTTAGGCGAATATAACGGACGTTACACCATGAATTCAAGGTAAAAACCAAGATATTTACCCTTGAAATCACAAAAACGTCGTCACCCCCTCTACGTCAGAAACCACCGAACTACTTCCCACAACTAATCTGTATCTGGGATCGAGTTATCAATGGTGACCAACGCCAGGGTCGATGATCAATTTCAATACTCATGAAGTTCCTAGGAACTATCAGTGAGTACCGAAATCGATCATCCATCCATCTAACGTCAGCACCATTGAACCCTCGATACAACCAGTAAAATATGACACTGAAGATGTGAACCCCAGAGACAACAACCAGACAGAGGAACTACCCTACCTAACGAAAAGACATCATTCCCTGATGTCTTTCGCGTGATGGACTCCAAGATTCTTACCGCTCATATCTGTGCACTCGTAGACTACATTTCCAATCTTAGTCTTAATCATTGCAGGTAAGAACTTTGGGGCCAATTTTGCCGAGAACTTTTTTGTAGCGTCACTCAAATGATGTTGCCGTACAAACACACGTTGTTGTGGTTGAAAAGTCCGTAGTTTAGATCGCAGGTTGTACTGATGTTGCGATTTCTTGAAAGCTGCTTTTAAATTTTCCTGAACCCGGTTCCTGAGCAGAGTCAAATGATCAGAGCGTTCTAATTCCTCACCAGCATCTCCACCAAGCTGGTGTAGTGCTCTCAACAATTGGTAAGTATTTCCATCCGATATTGGATGTTGACCAAATAATAAATAGTACGGTGAGTACTTGGTAGCTGAATGTACTGCTGCCCGCAGTGCATATGCGATTTCACCAATTTGTGAGTCCCACTTGGTATGTTGACCTTTTATGAACGCTCGAATTGCTGCTAGTACTGACCTATTGACCCGCTCTGACGCGTTGCTTTGAGGACTATAAACACCGGTCCTAATGTGTTTGATGCCGAAATCTGACAAAAGACTTTGAAAGTTCCTACTAGTGAACTGTTTGCCATTGTCACTGTGTAGAAACTCTGGTACCCCATATGTAAGAAACACTTCGTTCTTTAGAAAAGCATTCACCTTCGGTGAAGTTGCGTTTCTAAGTGGTTTCAGTAGTACAAACTTCGTAGCATGATCCAGAACTATCAATAACACCGTATTCCCAAGTGTAGAACGAGGGTACGGTCCCAAAAAATCTATATAGACTCTCTGCCATGGACGTGCTGTTTCGAATTGATATTGCATCGGAGGACGCAATATCTGATTCGTGGCTTTTGTTTGTTTACATGTGTCGCAGGACACAACATAGTTGTGTACCTGCGACGTCATGCCCGGCCAATAATAAAGACGTCGAAGTAATTCTAAAGTCTTTTTAACACCTCCATGAGCAGCAGTACTATCATCATGATGTTTCTGAATCATGTTGGAAGTCATCGGTTTTGGTACCCAGAGTTTCCACACAGGAACATCGTTAGGTATTGCATCAGGTCTTGGCTCAATACGTATGTATAGCTTATCATCCACGACTTTAACTGAAGGAAAGTCCTTGGGTGATGATTGAACTTTAGCTATCATATCCGTATATTCGTTGTGCCGATAACCTTCATTGTCGAGTTTAATGTCGTTAATGTGATGTGTTAATGCTTCCGTCAATTCTTCGTGTGTATCGTCATAAAGACGAGATAGAGCATCAGGGACTTTATTTTGGGTACCTTTTTGGTGGACAATGGTAAAATCCATATGTTGGAGTTTTAGGCTCCACCTAGCCAGACGACCACTCAAGTCTTTCTGTGACATTAGCCACTTCAGACTTGAGTGATCAGTCACAATTGTAAATCGGTGACCTTCAACATAGCCCCTGAATTTCTTCACACTCAGAATTGCCGCAAGACATTCAAGCTCAGAAACCGAATAATTTCTTTGAGCTTTATTAAGTTTTTTCGACATGAAGGCTATCGGACACTCTTGTCCATCCTCGTCGATCTGATACAGTACACTACCTATCCCTGTCAGACTCGCATCGCATCTAATAAAGAACTCTTTATTATAGTCAGGGTTAATTAATACCGGTGCTGTAGTCAGCAATCTTTTTAAATTTTCAAAAGCTGCTTGCGCTTCCAATGTCCATTTTAATTTCCCCGAACTCTTCTTTAATAAATCTGTAATCGGTGATACCACGCTTGCATAATTTGGTATGAAACGTTGGTACCAACCAGCCATTCCTAGTAAACGTCGTATTTGTTTAACTGTAGATGGAGCTGGGTACTCTGCCACAGCTCTTACCTTGTCAGGGTCTGTTCGAAGACCATCTTCACCAACCAAAAATCCCAAGTATTTCACCTCTCTCAGAACAAATTTGCTTTTCTTGAGGTTTATGGTTAACCCAGCCGCTCTTAACAATGAAGAGACTTTGGACAGCAATTCCATCTGTTCCTGGAACGTGGAAGAGACTACCAATAGATCATCTAAATAAACAAAGACATTTTCGTGATATTGATGTGGTATCACTTTGTGCATTAGCCGACACATTGTCTGGGGAGCATTGCACAATCCAAAGGGCATAACCCGGAATTGATACAATGGACAACCAGGCACTGTGAAGGCTGTCTTGTCTCTAGATGCTTCTGCCAGAGGAATCTGCCAGAAAGCATCTTTGAGATCAATACTGGAAATGTACTTTGTGCCATTTAGACGACCTAGTAAGCCATCAATCAAGGGAAGTGGGTAAGCGTCCTTTTTCGTTAGTGAATTGACACGTCGGCTATCAACACATAATCTGTTTTTACCAGATTCTTTTTGTACCAAAACCACTGGCGAGCACCAAGAACTGTTACTCTCTTCGATCACGCCCATTTGAAGCATTCGGTCGAGTTCGGCATAAACCTTTAGTTGAACAGCCGGCGATGTGGGATGTTGTGGGTGGTCGTCGTTCACAAAACACAAAAGAACCATAGTTTCACAAAATGAATATTAAAACATTTATTATATAAAAACTTTCTTTTGTTTAATTTATTTTCAAAAGTTTAATTGTTACAAAATTAAATAAATATTTATTTTGAGATGTTTATTATTTGATCATCAGATCAATTCTGAATGTTTTTCAATTAAAATTCTGCTTAAATATCTAATTAGTACATTAATAACTTTTGTACTAAAAATGTATTTAAATGTATTTATAATTTCAGGTTAATTAGAAAGATAAAGGTTTATTTATATATTCCGTTGCATAGCATAATGTTGTGCTACACAACACCCCTCCACCCATAAGATTAATATAAATAGATTATATAGAAATAGAAAAATTATATATATAACTAGAACTATTAAAGTTTAATTTCATTTTATAAAAATTATTTCAAATTTATTTTAATCAATATTGTTTTAAATGAAATTTTTTTTTTTTTTTAAACTAGAATAAACTTCTAATAATTCAAAATAGTAATATATTTATTATATGAATTTTAACTAAATTATAATACAATTATAAAAAAATTTTTTATTCGCCTACATATTAAAGTGTTACTTTATTACTGTGATTTGCGGCTTTAAAGTATCACTTTTCAACTATTTATTTTGTTGTCATAGCTACGTCTAAAAAAGTAAAAAGCATTTGTATTTGTTTAAATTCTATGAAAAATAAAAATTTTTATCAAAGCAACCCTCAAATTCAAAATTTCATTATCCAATTAAAATAGTTGTTATCATTTGTTGTCATAGCTACACAATAATTTGCAAAAATATTTATGTCAAAGGTTACTTGTTCCACATATTTTTATTTTAAAATTTATGAAAATTTATAATTTTAATTTAGAAAAATAACTTTTCTTAAAATATTTTGCTTGCGGCGAATAAAAAATAGTATATGATGCACGGACGTAAGCTATTTTGGACTTAATGTGGGTGCAAATCTCGGCTAGCGCCTCGATTTGCAAACTCCACATCCGTCCAAAATCTTTAGCTTTACGTCCTAGCATCATAATGTACTATTTTTTGTTTTGAAAAAAAATATAATACAAAGTTCTTATACATATATTTATTATATAAATTTGTACAAATTTGTTTTTCTTTATTTCTGTACATATTTAAATATCGAATTCGTTTTTAAATTTTTTCAATCGATTATTATGAACTGTCTTTAATGTTTTTCCATTCTCAATTATTGAATTTTCTTCTGTTAAGATTTCATTAATTTTATAAGGTCCTAACCACAATGGAGAAAGTTTTCCTTTACGATTTTCATTTTTTAATAAAACTAATTCACCTTGAATAAATTTCGTAGGGTTGATAGAATTATCATATAAAATTTTAGATCGTTCTTTAGAATTAACTATATTAGATTTTGCTATGTCAAAAGAGTTTTGCATTTTAAAGTTTAATTGTTTAACGTAATCATCATAATTATATAGTGGTTGAATGGTTTTTAGAAATGACGATGGAATGATAGGTTTATGACCAAATAATATTTCATAAGGCATAAATTTAGTAACACTATGTGGTGTACTATTATAACAAAACATAGCATATGGAATCCAATTATCCCAATCGTTTTTATCTAAATTTGTGTAATTTCGTAGATAATTTGCAAGATTTTTATTAACAAATTTTGTAATTAACAAATTTTATTTTTCAATAGTTTTTTCACTTAGTTTAGATAATTATAATTAGGAATCACAATTTATATTTTAACACGACCGTTTGATCAAATATGTTTAATGTTTGTGATTGCAAAATAAAGAATTATATTTTATAATTTTTGAAATTTATCTGGATTATTTTGTATTGAAAATCAGCGTTTTCAAAATTTGATTTATTTGTTGTATTTAAGAATGTTTGTAGTAGAATAAATGGTTCTTAATTATTATTTTAACCACTAAATAATTTCATTTAGGTTTTAAGTTTAACTGTTCATATTATTTCGGTAAAATTTGGAAACGTTTTACCTCATACTGAGTTCAATTATGAAATATGTACGTTTATTAAGAATACGTACATTATTTAATTTTTTTAATTTAATTTACACAGAGATTGTTTTTAGTTTTTTTCACTATACAATTGCATTTTTAGTTTAAACATTTGTTTTAACTATTTTTATAGCGTTTTTCCGCTGTCACCAGTGTTGTGGGTGGTCGTCGTTCACAAAACACAAAAGAACCATAGTTTCACAAAATGAATATTAAAACATTTATTATATAAAAACTTTCTTTTGTTTAATTTATTTTCAAAAGTTTAATTGTTACAAAATTAAATAAATATTTATTTTGAGATGTCTATTATTTGATCATCAGATCAATTCTGAATGTTTTTCAATTAAAATTCTGCTTAAATATCTAATTAGTACATTAATAACTTTTGTACTAAAAATGTATTTAAATGTATTTATAATTTCAGGTTAATTAGAAAGATAAAGGTTTATTTATATATTCCGTTGCATAGCATAATGTTGTGCTACACAACAGGGATAGTGCCTCTGTTTAACAGGTGCACTAT
The DNA here is from genome assembly GCA_963693315.1 of Diogma glabrata. Classification (NCBI taxonomy): domain Eukaryota; kingdom Metazoa; phylum Arthropoda; class Insecta; order Diptera; family Cylindrotomidae; genus Diogma; species Diogma glabrata. The sequence continues at coordinate 381,579,365 of OY856186.1, read as the reverse complement.
CACCAACATCGATCACATGTTCAACCAAAGAAGTCTTTCCGAGCCCAGACACTTCAAATGACGGGAAAGAATCCTTGATCATATCCAATTCTTGTTGCTGATCAGTGGTGAGGTTGTGTGTATTAAAATTTTGTAGCTCTGTGCGAGTCAGTTCACTAACAAAAGAAGGAACAATAGCAAATTTCTCCCAGAAATCTATGCCCAGGTAGAGCTCTTCTCGTAAACCAGGGACTATAATATGGAACCGCATTGGTTTAGTGGAGCCATTCACAGTTATTGGAACTTCTATGTAACCCAAAATTTTATCTGCAGTACCATCCGCCGTACGAATACACGAAGTGTATTTACGGTAGGTTGTACCTGATGATTCCAATAATTCCAAGGAATTTCTTCCAAGTATTGTGATTGACGCTCCACTATCCAATAGTCCTGAAATATGTTTGTCCAAAATCCTTATTGTTAGTCGCGGCCGAGGATCCTTTGTTTCTGAAAGGATAGATGAAATACAAGCTTTACGAAATAACTTCCTCATCCTCCAATATCTGATGTTACGTTCCAGACGTCTGAAATACGTGCGATGTAATGATGGGAAATTAAATGTATTAGATAAATTTAATCGGGTTTCGTTGGTGGTGGCCGATCGTCCTGCGTTCCTACATCTCTCGTTGATTTCTTCGGGCTCATTGGATGTTGAACCGAGGGTACCATCCCCGAAGCATGTACTCTCGGACGGTAGTTTACCGACGGGTGACAATATGAACAATTTGCATAAATTACATCCGGTTTGTTACATTTCCAGCAATATAATTTTATCCGATTCTTAGAACACTCAGGAGCTCGATGACCGTTGACTCCACATCTAAAACATACTATTGGTTGTCTGGATATTGATGGACCAGGTTGAATGTTATCCGATGTTATGCCGGGTCGCTGCAATATCCGTCTCTGTGTTGAATCCACCGCTTCAATATATCCATGTTGTTCTGGTTCAGCATCCACCTCATAATCATCCATCTGCTGTAACTCGCTAATTCTTAAATTTGATGTTCTGGTCGGAACTGGTGTGGACCACAAACGTTCAAACTTCTGACATAAAGTCCGAAGTTCATCCATTGAATGTATTGTTGCTGCAAGTGTAGCATTTTTGAGCTCCACACTCAGTCCCTCCCGAGCAATCTCTAGCATTTCACGGTCAGCAAATGGACGTGCTAAACGACGGTTCAACGAACCAATCTCCACTAGGTACTCATACACGCTCTCCTTTGACTTTTGTTTGCAGTTCAGAAGAACGCGCAAGATCGCCTTATCATCAGTGAGCGTACCGAAGGTTTGTAGGAGTCCCTCCCTTAGCACTGGGTAAGTCACCACCTCATATTCATGAGTTAAATTCAAATAGTATCTGTCGGCCGCTGCTTTCAGATACCGTGGTATGATAGACCTAAGGTCGTCCCATGACACACGGTCTCTTCTGGCAGCCGCCTCCACTCTATGAATAAACTCATGAACATCAGGAGAGTGACCATCCCCTGTGAAGGTTGGAACCCAATTTGAGTCATAACGACTCAAATTGTTCCCACGAACCCCTCGGTACTCCACTGGTGCTAACGCTGGAGCCGCGTCACGCCATACCTGAGGAGGTTGGTTGTATGGTGGTGGTGCTGTTAGTGGAGCTGGTGGATATATTGGTGGTAGTTTTACCTGTGGTACTGATGGATAATTTAATTGTGGTTGTACCAATGCTGGATTATTGTGTGTGTGTTCAGATGGGAGTGATGGACCCAATTGTGGTATTGCAAAGTCCTCAGCTCTCAAACCCGATTGCTGGAAATAAGCCGGTGGTGCCTGATCTGACCGTCTCTGTTGTTGCTGGTTTGGACGATTCAGACTATGTATTGTTTCCGATATTGGCCGTACTGGGATCGGTGTGGATCTCTCATCTGGTTGAAAAGCAGGTGAAGCAGATGGAGCAGATGATACTCCTGGTTTATTCTGCATAATTGGACGTGTTGACAATGATCCTATTATACTCCAAGCGCGTGACAATTGTGAGATAGCGTAGGTGCGGGCTTCTTGCAAGTCATTGCGAGGACCCAACCTATTCATCCTACCCGTATAATGTAACACTCGATTCGCCAAACCATCCAAGAGGGTCTGATCAATCGGTGATTGAAGTCGTCGTACTTGATTTAAAATAAGTTGTGCTGCCTGCACCACCATTTGAGATTCCTCTATCAAATCTCTCGCATGAGACACTGTTATTGGAACTGACCCATGATCTCCATGGTTTCGCAGTTCCTCTGCCCAATCGGCCCCCCCGAAGTTCACACCCCGAACCAAACATTCGACCAGCAGTTCGCTGGGTTCCAGACCATAGAACGGATGGTCAACGTCTATTTGGTTTGACATTTTGATGGTAAAACCCGTAAAATTATTAACTCGCAAACGACAACAATATCAAAACCAATTCCCCAAAAAAATGTAGTTAGTACGATGGAAAAATGAAAAAACGCAAAAACGGAAACAAAACAACGAACGCCCAATTCAAAAAAAAACCACAAAAAATATTGTAAAAACCAAATTTACTAAAAGAACGAACGAACTTATGGTTGTTCTCAATGTTGCTTCACCTTTCACAAAAATTCCTAAAATATTGTATATGTAAAATATAATTTATTTATTTAATTTCAGATATGCTGAAATTCAAAATGATAAGTACCTAAAATTATTTATTGACGATAGCACCCCTAGGGGAAAATATTTATTTATTTAAATTTAAAAAATAAAAATATTAAAAAAAAATGCTTATTTATTGGATGCACCCGTCTTACCTTCAGAATATTTATTTATTTTTTTTAAAAAAAATAAAAAATATTTTTTTAAATCTTGATGTATTTGCTTATTTACGAAAAAAAAATTGTATTTACTTAAAATTATTTTCCTAAAATTTAATTTATGTAATAAAAATTTTTATTTATTTATTCTCAAAAATTTATTGTTTTGATTTAATTTATTTTTTTATTTAATATATAGATAAGAGATTCCCAAATTCAGATTCGTCTGGAGACAACATAAAAGTAAGTATGGCTACAATATCCATTTTATTTAGTAATTGAATTCCCGCGTTTGCGAGCCCACTTCAACAATGCATGTGAGAACCGACTAGAAAAGCCCCTAACGACCAGATTCTACAGAACAGTTTCTCCCCAACCTAACAAAAACAATCGCAACTGTCACGATTAGACCCTAGGCCCATTTCTACTGACCCAGCTGCGGTTGTTCTACCTAAAAATAAATTATCATTAAACTAATGCCAAAGTCGAAGAACGCTCCCGAACACCAGACTTGAAATCCTCAACTCCATGAAAACTGTCTATTGCAAGCTAAATGTAAAAGTGGAAAAATTTTGAAGTTGTGTGAGGTGAAGCCTCGATCCTGATAAAAAAATAGATTGGTTCTCCTCTTCATTTCGTTAAAGAAGCTTCTGTGCAGGGAATGGTACTACTGGTTTGCACCTAAGTACAGACCAGCAGTAGTCACCCCCTTATCACCAGAAAACTCCTTCTGAAACGAAGAGAAGAAACCAATGAACTTCGATCGCATGTCCATAATGGACAGAGGCGATCTAAGAACATAATTATGTTAAGGGGATAAGCCCCATGGATGGTTTTTTAGGCCTACCGCTGAGAAAGATTTAATTATTACACACTTGTAATCATTATACAACAACAACAAAAAAATTAACAACCAAAAAACATTCAATTAATTCTAACTTCCCCCCTTTTACATCTACAAACGCTCAACTGTAGTGGAATGTACAATATTTTCATCGCGAATTAAAAAGTAGTTCGGATCTACCACAACCAAAACAAAATTTTCACCAATTATAACCTTTAGTGGTAACGAAATTAAAATCATGTATGTATTACACGCAGGCCAATATGCATCGTTAAACGAGCATCAGATTCGAGATCTAATTATTTGCTACACACAAAAAGTTCAAATGGCTAAATCGTTTCATCGGTTTGGTTTCTCAATTTCATCTCACCAAGAGATAAAATACTTCGATATTGTAACATAATATCCTACTCAGACCGCTACAACCGCTACCTATATACAAAAATATGAACAAATATGTACAATTATACAACAATTAACCTACTATATACAACTATATACAATTAAAACTACAATAGTACCACCAAAAAAAATTTTAAAAAAAATGTGGACCCAAATCGGTTTTTTTTTTCCAAATACAAAAAAAATAAAAGTTTTCAAATATGCACACAATTTCCCGGGGCCACTTGCGGTCCCAACCACCGTCGAGGGTTCTCCTTCCTGTGGTTGGATTCGAAGATGGCGCTCTCCTCAGCCAATGTCTCCGCATAAGCGTGCATGACTGAAGAGAACTCCACCTCTTCTTCCAACCACGCCGCCTTCTGTATCTTCCTCCTACTCTTTTTCTCTCTCTCCACCTTTTCCTATCCCTTTCTAGCCTCCTCAACCGATATCTCTCTCACTTATTATTACATCCAACATCTCATCATACAGCTCATTTGCTATGTCATCCATTCCACAAACGTTGCCTTTTTCCTCTCATTCATCTCATTCACTCCCTCCACTCCATCCACCAAGTCATTCACTTCCTCAGCTACCACTTCTCCTACCAACTCCTCATTCACCACATTCATAACTAAACTCACAATCTCATGCATCACTTCATGCACCTCATTCACCCCTGGCTTGACCGCTGCCTGACCCAACTCTCCTGGCCCCGGCCGACGTTTGCTCCTAAACGACGAGCCAAAATTCCTAATTGTGTGCATATTAAAGGAAAAAAAAAATAGAAATAAAAATTGAAAACCAATTCCAAAAAATTCCAATAAAATATCTATTTACAAGAAATATATATAATATTATTTCCCGCAACAACCCAAACCAATAACTGGTTTTATAGAAAATAATTTTATTTTTATGTTCAAACAGGAATATCTGATATTCCAAACAAAAAAGGAATTTTACCAAAAAAAACCGGTTTGCCAACACCCAAACCACAAATCCGGTTTAAATATACAGAGAAAAAAATCTGTACCTATGAAAAAATATTACACAATCAACCCAAGGTCTTAAGTTTCGCGCCAATTCTTGTTATCGCCCTGATTCAAAGCCACGTATAGTGTTATTGCAATGGCCCTGATTCAAAGCCACGTATAGTTTTGAGAGTGCCACTATATGGCTTGGACTTTTATGAAAAAAAAAAAGTAAAATCACACACACCAAAAAAAAAAACACGGTATAACTGATCCTCTCCAAAACGAATCTTGGGTTCGGAAATCTCTTATCTCTCGCTAGTTTAGCCTACCATTCTAAAAAACCAAAAAATTTAATAACAATAAATTATATAAAAAAAAACTTAGCTTATTTATGTTGATATATGATTGTTGTATGTCCAAATTCAATAGAGTTTATCTGCCTTGCTAAACTTGTCTGATCTAATCTGATCTTGTTTGCCCATTTCCCTTTCAATATTTCATTTTATTCTAGTACACAATTCCTTCTCCAAAATGACCCTTTCAATATTTAAATCTCTTTCCTTATTACTTCTATAATGTTTTACACATAATTTATAACTCATGAAACAGTAAAACAAGACTCATCCAAAATCATATATGACTTCAATCATTTTAAATCAGCCAAATAATTTATTTGATTTCCACTACCTTAACTGTTTTATAGCAGTAGAACTAGATATATGAGTTGTACGTAGAGTATTCAAACAGTTAAACATATAGCATTTCTAAACAAACTATAAAATCTCCTTTTTTATTCAAATTTATAAAATTAGTCACAACAATATTAATAACTTGAGTTTGTTTTATTTTTGAACAATCAAATATCATTTGACTTTTTTTTTAATAGATATAAGATCTAACAAATATGAATCACAAAAACACAGTCTAATTAGTTTAATGATAAAAACGATCTCTAATGATTTTAAGTTAAACGTGATCTTCTTTTCATTTCAAAAACAAACCGGGAATTGAATATCAAAATGTGTTTTTTCTTTGACATCTTCCAAAAAAAAAAAGAAAATCGTGTAACACCAAAGATTAAACAAAATTGAGTCACGACATCTGTTCGTTAGAATTGGAAATAAAATTGGGTACGTTCGTTTGTTTTTTATAATTGTTATTCGAAATTGAACTGACCGTTGGAAAATTTGAAATTATTATTAATGTAAAAATGAACTGAAATTATGGAAATAAATTTTTATTGAATTAGAAAAAAAGAAGATGAATTGGTTTTATTATTGTTTAGGCGAATATAACGGACGTTACAAACTTTAGAATTCTATGTTTTATGCAAGCAAAATTTTTCAGAGTTTAAAATTTGTATAAATTTCAAATTAGTTTTTTTTAATTAAATCTACTTCCTCCACTGTTTGTTGAATAGCAAGATAACAGCAACGGTGGAAATCATTGATGTAAATGTAAGGTGCGTTCGATTTGACTGAAACAACTGAAAAAACAACAACAATTGCATTAAATTTTTCAGTTGCTTCAGTCAAATCGAACACGGCTGTAATTTCATTTTTTTTAAAAATTATTTGAGTTAGTTAAATGATACTGAATATTGATTAAATCTTTTACTTTGCTGGCTGTTCAAGTGTTCGGAGTTAAAATTAAAAGAAAACAAAATAAATTAAAATTAATTATTAACAAAATAAGTAGTGAAAAGGAATATTTTAAATAGGATTGTACGTGAGTTTGTTTTATAATATACCTCAATATATACGTCTGTGTTGGCAGAAATATATAAATATAGTTTTCAATTGTGTCCTGTAGCATTGAAGGTTAAGGAAATCTAAACTATTGAAGTACTTCCGTGCTGATTACCACGTTTTGGGGTGGTGTACTTCCAAACGGTTGGAGGGTCAGCAGCAATAACCATTACACTAATCAGTAATAATATCAGCAATTAAAGCAGTACTCAAATCAATAACCAGTCACCATCATTGTATCATATGTGTGGTTCATTATAAATACAAAACCGTTATATATGGTTGTATAAACTCCTAGAAAACAACGGGATAGGCGTGTTATTGAAAACAAAACAATATCAGAAAATTCAAAAAAAAATTTTTTAATTCAAATAATTTACATCCACTCTTACGTGGATTTAAAGCCAAAGTGCTAAGTTTTTATATAAAACGTAAGGCGATGAAGGCTGTGTATAGTGGTTAACAAGGAAAAGGGAATTTGTATAAAATAAGTTAGATCGTAAATTTTATTTTTTTTAGCTATCAGATTCTGACAACAAAAACGTTTTTGCCGGGAAAGAAACTGTAATTTTTATTTTATTATATACCAGTTTGTTTTCTTTTTTTTTGTAACATACAAAGCTTTTCATTAGTAACCATAATAAAAGTATTGACCAAATATAAATTTTTGTTCACATAAAATTTTTTTTAGAGATAAATCCATAATATATTATATGAAATACTCATTACTATTAACTTAATTGTGTGGTGTTTTTTTTTCTCTCCTTTTTATTCTTCTTCTTCCAGAGCGATTCAAGTTACTGGGTAGTTTTAACTTTAACCTGTTTTCTATTTTAAATTTTCTTTTGTGTTGACAATTAATTTAGAATCATGAGTTAAGCACTCGTGCAGGTAGGAGTTGTGGGGAGGATGGTGGATTGAATAAACCTGAGTCATGGGTCCCGTGGGGCTCAGACTCAGATGAGGTCTTTATAAGTCTGTGTGTGTAAAAAAATTTGTTTTTTTTGTTTTGGAAGAACAACCTAGGTCGTATGGTTTTATCTTGTGATTGATTTGGTTTTTTTTTGCAGTGACTCAATGTTTTTACAAGGTAAAGGTAAACCCCACTCCAATCCGCTGTCAGCTAGCTGGGGATCATATCCACTGCTAACCATTGAGCCCCTTGTAACGACAAATTTGAAATTCCATGATAAGGGCATGCAAACAAGTCAATATTGAATGAACGTCAACGTTCATTCGTTGGTGCATCCTACTATACCCACTTGTCATACGATCGACAATCCTAAATTTCCCTCACAATATTCCTGGGTTGGTCTGGTATGAGTATTTTACTCATGAGATTTGAGCAACTTTTTATTATTTTTTAATAGAACTACAATGCTTTAAAATGTAGGTAGCTATGTCGAATTCTTTTCAAATTTCTTCTTTCAAATCCATAAAAAAAGTTGATGTAAATCAATTATTAATCACTCTATAACTACTATAGAGTATATTTAAATATACAAGGTCTTATTAACAATTTTTCTGAGCTCGAGCAGTTGGTTAGTGGTGATGATGTTGATATTTTATGTTTAACAGAAACTCATTTAATCAGGGACTGAAACCGAACCCGAACCTGAACCCAAATAGGTTCAGGTTCGGTCTTCTTATAAACCATGAAGCCGAACCCGAACCGGAATCCAAAAACTCATCAGGTTCGGGTTCATAAAAAAATATTAAAAAAAATATTTTCCTACGCAAGTAAGCGTAGAGAGGCTTTTTCAGCTTTGAAATTTGTATTGTCACCTCAAAGATCAAATTTAAAAGAAGAAAATTTAAAAAATATTTTGATTATTAAATTAAATGAGAATTTTTTTGAAAAATAAGTAAAGTTTTTTGACAAATAAATAAAATATATTGTACTCTTTTTCTAAATTTTGAACCCGAACCCGAACCCTGAACCGAACCTGAACCTGGACTTTCTAATTTTATTAACCCGAACCTGAACCTAATTTTTTCAGGGTTTCAGTCCCTGCATTTAATAGATTTGGATGATGATGCATTAGTACAATTAGAAAATTATCAAATAATTAGAGTCAATAGTCACTCACGACATACAGGAGGTGTGGTGTTTTACATTAAAAATTACTGGAAATATGATATCATAAAAAGTGTTTGTTACAATAATGAAATTTGGTGGTTAACTGTAAAAGTACAATACAATTTTAATACTATCTATTTGGCTGGTTTATATCGATCACCAAAAAATTTAAATTCTGATTTTTACAATTTTTTCCAAAATTTTATCGAAGATCTAAATGAATTTAACAGTGATAAAATTATTGTTCTTGGGGATTTTAATATTGATTGGTTGAAAGAAAACAGTTGCAGAACTAAAATACATGAAATAATTGTTGATAATTCGTTTAAACAAATAGTAATAAATCTTTGGTAGCACGAGGTATCCAAAGATATTTAATAATTGAAGTTTCAGCTAGTGGCGTTGTTGAATGATGAAACCTTAGACGAAAACCTTCAGATGAATATCTTGAGATGAATACTTCAGATGAAACTTGACACCATCGTTTAAAAATGTTTTCGGTTAAAATGAGATAGATTTCTTTGCCGGAAAATTGTTGAGTGCTTATAAAGATGACAATATATCGTTTTGTATTTCAGGAGTAGTATTTATAACGTTTCAGTTATACACAACATAAATTAAAAAATATACTTTAATCAGCTGTGCGAATCAAGCTAGACGAACTAAGAACGAGCTTTTTAAATCCTTTATTCGAGATATCAACTATATTCTGTGTTTAACAGTATTTCCAATTATCAAAAGTTTTAGTGAATCGTAATATTTATTGAGCACCATAAAACATCAACATTTATTTCTTATTTTGACAATTTAAAGTTAATATAAAATTCGAAGCAATATTTCTTGCTATCAGCCATATTTATTTATTGGTTTAGAACCTTTATTAACATAGAAGTTAATATACTTTTAATAACACTGAATTGAATTAATTCTGAATAAAATAATATTAATTTTAAAATCCACCAAAGAGATGTGGTTTTCAACAACTATTAAATCTTAAAATTTAACGGCAATAATATTTTAAATTTTTTTTCAACAATTGACATTGATTAAAAAAATGAAAAACGAATGAATGAATATTTAAAAGTTTTATTTCAATCATCGTTTTTCCAGGCAACTTTTCTCTTTGATTCTTAAAAGCAGGAGTTATTATACTTATCATTTTAAATATATGAGAAGTTATTGCCACAACACTCCCCCCTAGTGTCATCGAAGATGGGACGATATAGAAATTATTGTGCTACAGCACGAAGGAAGCGAGTAGGGGTACGAGTAGTTCTGCCTGCTCGTGTAATTGTAGATGCAGGGTGGAATAGATGTTGTTGAGGAATGAGATTGAATCTAACCTTCTTAGTTGAAACAGTCGCTTTAGCGTCGCGTTTCCTCGCATCTTCAGAGGTAGAAGGGAAAGACGAGGATGTGTCCGGAAGAGTAGAATGGACTTTATCTGTAGAAGACGAAGTTTCGTCTGCGCGACTGAGATCAGTACTCGAAGTAGGTGAGCTTTGAGTTAAGCCATCTTCAGATTGTTCCCTAAAGCAAGGTTTTAATCTGTCGATGGAGACTCGAATATGTTGACCTTTACGGTCTATAACGAAATTTTTATCATCGCGGCTGATGACTTTGAAAGGACCTTCGTATGGAGGTTGAAGAGATTTACGTACTAAGTCAGTACGTAAGAAGACATGCGAACAAGACTCGAGATTTTTGGAGACGAAAACATTAGGAGAAGTGTGTCTTGATGCAATTGAGGGACGAAGGTGGTTGAAATGTTGTCTCAATTGAGAAACGAAGTCAGATTGAGGAGTAGAAGTGGAGTTTTCGGTAAGGAATTCACCAGGAAGACGAATGTTAGTACCATAGACGAGCTCAGCCGATGAAGATTGGAAATCTTCACGGAAAGTGGTTCGTAAACCAAGTAGTATTGACGGTAATATACGCGTCCAATCCGTTCTGTCGTAGGCCATTATCGCAGATTTTAAAGTTCGGTGCCAACGTTTGATGAGGCCGTTACATTTAGGATTGTAACTTGTAGTTCGTTTGCGTTCGAAACCGATTAGTTTTGACAACTCGCTGAAGAGATTGGATTCGAATTGGGAGCCCTGATCAGTGACGATTACTGAAGGTACTCTGAAACGAGAAATCCAATTGGAGTAGAGAGCTGATGCTACCGTTTCAGCTGTGATATCCGAGATAGGAATGGCTTCAGGCCAGCGAGTATAGCGGTCAATAATAGTGACACAATAGCGTTTGTCCTCAGAGGTAGGAAGTGGACCAATAATGTCCATGTGAATCTCGGAAAATCTTTGAGAAGTGGAAGGATAGTTACCTAAAGGAGATTGAGTATGGCGAGAGACTTTTGCCTTTTGGCAAGCCAGGCAGTTCTGAGCCATTTGTCGTACATCCTTTTTAATGGATGGCCAAATGACTTTTTCAGTAAGGAGTTTGACAGAACTGTGGACTCCTGGGTTAGATAAATTATGGAGACTATTGAAAACAGATTGACGAAATTGCTTTGGAATAAAAGGTCGTGGATTACCAGCAGAGGTATCACATAAAATAGTTTTGGCATTCAAATTGCCAAACGATACTGGAAAGGATCGGAATTGAAGTGTGGAACTAGTGTCCACTAATTCCTTTAGTTCGTTATCGTTGAACTGAGCGTCAGCAATTTCGTCGTAGTTAATGTTTTCTGGAATTGATATTTGCTCGACACGAGAAAGTGTATCGGCAACTACATTATCAATTCCAGAAATGTGGCGAATATCAGTCGTGAATTGACTGATGAAATCTAAATGGCGGAATTGGCGAGGACTAGCTTTGGCAGGGTTCTGCGACAAAGCGTAAGTGAGTGGCTTATGATCGGTAAAGAGTGTGAAGGTTCTACCTTCAAGGAGATAACGGAAGTGTTTAATTGCAGAATAGGCTGCAAGGAGTTCGCGATCATAAGCACTGTATTTCTGTTGCGTTTCATCGAGTCGCACAGAGAAGAAACTAAGTGGTGTCCAGCAGTCGTTAATTTTTTGTTGGACAACAGAGCCAATTGCCTTATCGGAAGCGTCGAACATTACGGCAAGTTGGGCAGAGTTTGAGGGGTGAGAAAGAATTGTTGCCTCACTGAGTTGCCGCTTGCATAAGTCGAAGGCTTGAATGGCGTCTTCAGACCATTGAATGACACGTTTGTCATTCTTTTTGGAACCTTTAAGGAAATCGTTGAGGATAGCTTGATTGCCACCAGCGTGAGGAATGAATCGGCAGTAGAAGTTAATCATTCCGAGAAAACGACGGAGTTGCATAACTGTTTCAGGACGTTCGAAACGATTGATAGCATCGACACGTTCAGGAGTAGGTGTGATTCCAGATGAATCAATAGAATGTCCAAGAAAGTCAACGTTGGTTTTAGCAAAGTTGCATTTATCAACGTTGAAGTTGATGCGAAAAATCCTGAATATGTGGAATAGGATAATTATCAGGAATAGTGACATTGTTAAGAGAGCGGTAGTCACCGCAAGGTCTCCACTCACCGTTCTTCTTTTTGGCGAGGTGGAGAGGAGAGGACCAAGGGCTTTTTGAGGGTCGGCAAATGCCTTGCGACAACATAATGTCGAATTCCGTCTTTGCGGTGGCCAATTTGTCAGGAGCTAATCGTCGGTACTTACAAGCGACGGGAGGACCGTGAGTCTCAATGACATGAGTCACGTTATGTTTGACCGGCTTAGCTAGGTCATGTGGAGAAGTGATACCCTTAAAATCATTATGGATATTTCTAATTTTTTCTTCAAGGAGGACGGCAACAAGGTAGAAGAATGTTGCAGCCAATAAAACTTTTAGTGCGTGTGGGTTGGCAATCACAAATGCGCAGATTGCAACCAACAATGTTATCGATACAACAAAAATTTCCTTGATAAAACGCACTGTGAGCGGAGACAATCAAAATATTTGTAATGCAATTCGAAAAAAAAATGTTTGCATCAATAAAATAAAAATTATTTATTCAACTCCTGATTTAAAAAAATAAAAGAAAAAAATTACCTGGAATTATCACGTCGGGGTCACCAATTTTGGTAGCACGAGGTATCCAAAGATATTTAATAATTGAAGTTTCAGCTAGTGGCGTTGTTGAATGATGAAACCTGAGACGAAAACCTTCAGATGATTATCTTGAGATGAATACTTCAGATGAAACTTGACACCATCATTTAAAAATGTTTTCGGTTAAAATGAGATAGATTTCTTAAAACGAGAATCACACATAATTCAGAAACATTAATAGATTGGATTCTAACTAACAAATGTGGTAACGTTAATGCTGATATGATTATTAGTAAAAAAATTAGTGACCATGAAACTATTAAAATTAAAATAAATATACAAAATGTTTGTGATTATGAACCGAAGACTTATAGATTCTTAAACTATGATAAAAATACCTTGAGGACAAAAATTTGTAGCAGTGATATAATGTCGACATATTTTTTGAATTTTAGTTTAAAAGCAAAAATCTTTTCTGACAGCCTTTATAAAATTGCTAATGAGCTGACTGTTGCAAAATACATAAAACCTTGTGAAAATAAGTGGTTTACACATGTAGCCCTATTCCGGTACATCGTGAAATAGGAATTGAGAAATAAATTATAGCAATTTTTTCATAACTAGTATTCCGTGCTGCGGAAAATAACAAATTTGTATTAGAAAATATTTCTTTATTTCATTTATTGCACTTTTTTCTTAATTCCCAATTCCCAGGGAAATACCGGAATAGGCGTAATGATCTATTTTTGTTAAAAAATGAAAAGATAAAACAGTATAAGATAGCAATTTGGACAAAAAATAAAATTGACTGTTTTAAGAAATAAATATAAAAAAGAAATTAATACTGCTAAAAATATGTATTGGGGAATGAAATTCAAAATAGTTTATAACTTTAAATGTTTAATTATTATTAATTAAAGTAAATTACAGAGCAAAACAATTTTACATGACACTAAGTTTTTACAAAGATAAAGTTAGGTTATAAAACAAAAACAGGTTTACCAAAATGACAAATACAAAATTACTTTTAAGATAAAGACGCGCTAAATTTGAAAGTTAACTAAAATTAAACTCAGGTCCAACACTCCTCCATAACTTTAAAATTTAACAAGTCCAATAGCTTCACACAAAGAATAATGTCTTGGTCCTGACAACCCCTTAGTGAAGACATCAGCTTCCAATGTTGATGAAGGTTTGTAAGCCACGGCAATCTCACCACTGTTCACTTTTTCTCGAATAAAATGTTCCTTTATATTTATATGTTTTGAGCGGGATGTAATCAACGGGTTTCGGGTGAGTTCTTGAGCCGCAGTATTATCATTGTAAATTAAAACTTGTTCTTGCTGTACACCCATGTCAGTAATTAGTTGTTTAAGGTGTATAGCTTCTTTAGCAGCATCTGTTAAACTCATATATTCAGATTCTTGAGTCGAGAGCGCGACCGTGCGTTGCTTTCGGGACTCCCAGCTAACAACGGCTCCGGCAAGTTTAAAACAAAAACCGGTGTACGATCTCCTGTCCTCGGCACATGAGGCCCAATTAGCGTCAGCATATCCAATCAAGGGTTCATTACATTTTTTATAAGCAAGAGCTAATTCTCGTGTGCCCTTTAGATAACGCAAAACTCTTTTTGCAGCGAGCCAGTGCGACTGATCAAAACATGTATTAAATTGGCTTAAAAAGCTTACTGTGTGACTTATATCAGGGCGTGTAGCGACAGCTAAGTACATAAGTCCACCAATTAAATTTTGGTACGGTATATTTGGTAAATTTTCGTTTTCATTTTTTCTTAGTTGAAGACCTGCTACCATAGGGGTTCTCACTGGATTGCATGTGTCCATTTTAAATTTCAATAATAGTTCATCAATATATCTTATTTGAGATGCATAAATTGTACCGTTTTTTATATCAAATTCTATTCCTAAACAGTGTTGCAAACTGCCTAAGTCTCTCATTTTAAATAAGTTCATCAAGTCCTTTTTTAATAAATTTAATTTATTTCTATTGTTGCAACAGATAATTATGTCATCAACATAAATACCAAGAAGAATTTTATCTCCTCCATTTGTATTTTTGTAAATACACTGGTCAGCAGCGGAAGGTTCAAATCCTAGATGTTGAAGTTTTGAGTCCAGTTTTTGATACCACTGACGACCTGACTGTTTTAAACCGTAGAGGGCTCTTTTCAGACGGCATACAGTTTCACCATCCGCTTTTCTTAAACTTTCCAACATTTTCTTAGCTTTTTGAAGAATAATTGAATTATTTTCTAATTCACTTTCATCAAGTATAATTTCACATAAAAATTTTTCCAAGTTTTCAGGTGTCTTCATGTAAATTTCGTCTTCTAACTCCCCGTTAAGGAAAGCGGTTGTGACATCGAGCTGATCAATTTGTAAATTTTCTTCTGCTGATATAGCAAGCAAAAGGCGAATAGAGCTTAGTTTGGCAACTGGTGCATACGTTTCATTGTAATCAAGACCTGGGCGTTGGGAAAAACCACGGGCTACAATGCGTACTTTTCGTCTCTCAATTTCACCAGATGATTTATATTTTGTTTTTAAAACAAATTTTGAACCTATTATATTTGAATGTTCCTTTTTATTTGTTACTTCCCAAGTGTCATTTTCTAGATGAGCTTTTATTTCATTTTTAATTGCAGTGTTCCATGCTTCGGCATCGTCTCCCTCCAGAGCTTCACTGACACACAAGGAGGACATCTCGTAGTCAGCAGTCCAAATTGGGGGTTTTATTTGTTCTCTTTTTCTTAATCTTACATTTTGTTCTACATCAGGCTCAAAATTTTCTTCTTCAGGTAACTCATTGTTCTGTCCCTGATTATTTTCCATTTCAATATTTTCTTCCATAAAATTTTCTGTTTCATTATTTTGTTCTAAAATATTTTTGGTTTCATAATTTTTATTTGAAATCAAAACTTCAATTTCATTTGTTGTGCAGTTTTCATCAGTTTTTGAATCATTGTTTAAAAAATCTGAATTATTTTCCAAAACTTCAAAAGGGTTTGAAGTTTGATCATTAATCGTTTCATTATAATAGTACTGATTCATTACTTTTATGTCTCGACTAATTATTATTTTTCTTTTTAATGGATCCCAAATGCGAAAAGCTTTTGATTGTTCTGAGTATCCTGCGAAAATGCCTGCGATGCCTCTAGGCTCAAATTTACTTTTATTCATTTCTTTATTGAGGTAAAATACTTTTGCTCCAAAAATATGTAAATGACGTACTGAGGGTTCATGACCCGCCCATTTCTCAAAAGGGGTGTGGCCGTTTATGGCTTTTGAAGGAGATCTATTAATCAAATAATTTGCGCAATAAATTGCTTCTGCCCAAAAATAGTTTGGCAGTCGTGCTTCTAAAAGCATGCATCGAGATTTGTCGAGTATCGTACGATTTTTCTTCTCTGCTAATCCGTTTTGCTGAGGCGTTCGAGGAGCAGATAATCTTCTCTGTATTCCATTTTTAGTTAAATATTCACTAAATTCTTTATTAGTATATTCAGTTCCGTTGTCGCTTTGAAAATATTTTATTTTCATTCCAGTAAAATTTTCAACTTCGTTTTTATATTCTTTAAAATAAAATAAAACTTCACTTTTTTGTTTTAAAAAATAAATTTTTGTGTAACGGCTATGTTCATCAATGAACGTTACAAAATATCTTGCCCCACCAGGTGAAGGGGTGCGCATAGGGCCAACAACGTCAGAGTGTACAATCTGTAGTAACTCAGTTATTTTAGGTTCTTCTTTAATTTTAAATGGTTGTCGAACTAATTTTCCTCTGGCACAAGTTTCACAATCACTTAGTTTATCAGTTTTATTAAAATCCAATCCTTTTATAATATCCTTGCTCATAGCAGTTTTCAAGCTTTCATTTATATGACCTAACTTGCGGTGCCAAATATCTATGGCCGAAAATGCCTTTTCAATTTTAATTTGATCTGAGAAGTTTGCAAATTCTTCATTTTGAGGTAAGTAATATAAGCCATTTTTCTTTAAGGCGGTTAAAATTTTATTTCCATTTGTATCATACACTAAAGCATTTTCTTTAGTAAAAGTTACTTTAAAATCTTTTTCTGTAATTTTAGGAACGGATAATAAATTTGTAGTTAGTTTTGGTACAAACAAAGTATCAGGTAAGTTTACCATTCTGTCTTTAAGATCAAGTCTAACGAGACCTTTGCCATTTATTTTTGCTGTATGTTCAGCTGAAGCTAATTTTAAAGAACCATTGTCAACTTTAGTCAAATTTGAAAATTTACTTACTTCAGAACAAAAGTGTGAAGTACTTCCTGAATCCAAACACCAATTAGTTGAATTTGGTTGCCTGTACAATGCGGTAGATAGACATTCTTCTACTTTGAAAGTTGACTCATTTTTTCTTTTTTCTTTTTCATCATAATATGAATTTTTCGGTTTAAAATTATTATTTGAATTATTGAAAGCTCTGTTTGAATTATATTCCCTTTGTTGATTAAAATTTTTATTTTGACTATAATTTCCTCTTTGGTAATTATTTTGACCATTATATTTATTTTGAGACGTATGCTGATTTGTTTTATAGTTATATTTCTTTTTGTTATGATTGTATGAATAAAAAGAATCTTCAGGACTTTGCATTTTGCCTATTCTGGCCTCCGATTCCTCTAAAATTTTAACTTTTAAATCTTTAGGTTTAGGTAAAGTGTCTCTACTTTCTATTGCTATGCGAAAATTTTCAAAATTGGCTGGTAGGCTGTATAGCATCATTATGCTTAATAAATCGTCGTTTATTTCGATATTCATATCTTTTAGTTTATCTATAACGTCCATAAATTCGTTAAGGTGTTGTCTAGCATCATCAGAATCTTTCATTTTCTTCAATATTAGTTTTTTAAGTAAAGTGGCCTTTTTTGCAGGACCTTCGCTTTGATAAATACCTTTCAAAGTATCCCATACTTCTTTTGACGTATTACAGTGTTTGACTTGTTTTAGTTCCGATGGTGATATTATTAATAAAAGGTCTGACCTTGCATTTAAGTCGTCCTTATTCCATTTTTCCATTTCTTCTTTGTTAATTGCTGTAAGTGCTGGTTGAGGTTTATCCCCATTGACGTACTCCCATAGGCTGCCTTTTATCAGAAGAGCTTGGGCTTGGATTACCCAAGTATCATAATTATCTTTGTTTAACTGCTGAATACGGTAATTTGTATTACTGGCCATAATAAAATTATGTAAAAAATATTTTTGAATCAAATGCAAAAATGACGCGGTAAAGCTGTCACCGACAAACGATCACAAAAAAAAAACTCACGGCCGATTTACTTTTACGCACAAGAAAATCGTAACTGGGCTTCCCATAACCTATTGGGGAATGAAATTCAAAATAGTTTATAACTTTAAATGTTTAATTATTATTAATTAAAGTAAATTACAGAGCAAAACAATTTTACATGACACTAAGTTTTTACAAAGATAAAGTTAGGTTATAAAACAAAAACAGGTTTACCAAAATGACAAATACAAAATTACTTTTAAGATAAAGACGCGCTAAATTTGAAAGTTAACTAAAATTAAACTCAGGTCCAACAATATGTTTATCAGAAATAAAATTGAGTTTTCAGATGACCAAAAACAAATGTGGAAAAACACAAAAATATTTGTAATATATTTTAAGTACAGCACCCGATACAAAATAACCATGCAGATTTTACAATAAATTTTTTGAAAAAATTTAACCGATTAAATTCCTTTGTTTTAACCAAACATGAAAATTGTTGCTCAATATTAAAATAAGAATGACCACCATATAGAATAAAAATATATTCTCTAGTGATTTTCTTCAATGAATGACGGAATTTATAATTAAATACAAGTTTTGTATACAGCTATTTTCTCTAATATTTTCACATATTTAAACTAATACAAGTGTTATTTATTTTAAGTTTAAGTCTTGTAACATAGAAAAGGTAGAACAATTTTGTGTTTTTGCATGTGGTGAAGGATTAAGTAATGTGGTGTTTTTCATGTGTTTCAACCCCAACTAATTCAGGTATTGTGAGATGCTTACACTTTTCCACTGATCAACTTCGTTATTTGAATCTGTAAATTATAAATTTTTGGGCTTAACTTTTATCAAAAAAAAAACTCATACGTCAGAAATACGTAGTGTATTTCTGATTTTTGAAGTACTTAAAATTGTTGACTTCTCTAATAATTTTATACGTTCTTCTAGCATTAATTTTGAATAGCTTATTAAATATCATACATTATTGAATTAATTTCAAATTTATTTAGTAATAAACAATTCTTCATTGCCGCACCCAATTTTATAATTTGATTTCTTTAGTAAAAGTAAACATATTAAAGAGCAGCAAGACATAAGATAGACAATTTTCTTACAAATCTTTGCTTTAGACTTTGAGTCAATTTTTGGTTTTAATATAAGGTGAAAGTTTTGGTTAAGGCTTACATAACAATACATATTAGTTTTATGGTTCAATAATTTTTATTTAAATACAAATCATTAATTAAGATATACGTTCAATTAGGACTTTTGTCAAATAATTGCATTTCTGAAATATAAACAAAATATTTAGAATAAAGTACTACCAACAAAATTTACATAAATATTGCTCAAAATTTAAAGTGCAACCAACTTGTTGAATTCAAAGTTTACCATATACAACACACCCATTCACACATCATTTAAATAACAAATACGATCATAGGCGCCATTTTACTAACTCAGTCGAAATTCGTAATAAAATTGTGCTTATTTTCTACATTTAAATTATACAATTTGCTTAAATTAATATTAATAATAGTTTATACGTGTAAATCAATTTTAGAATTTATTGAAAGTGATTTTTAAATATTTATTTTAACATTAATACATATTAGAACCGATGGCGGCCATCCGGAAAAAGTTGGTCATTGTTGGAGACGGAGCTTGTGGTAAAACTTGCCTTCTAATTGTATTTAGCAAAGATCAATTTCCAGAAGTATATGTACCAACAGTATTTGAAAATTATGTCGCCGATATTGAAGTAGATGGAAAACAGGTAAATATATTTTTTACTAATAGCCATATTGGTTTTTAAGTGGAATTGCTCTTATTCATCATTTTGTAATTGAAAAATAATAAATTTAACCTTCAATTTATTTTCATTTTTTATGTTACATGCGTGATTGTAACGTTACATATTTCCACTAAATGTATATAACAGCTGCATATGTAAAAAATGTAACAATTTTTAGAAGAATTGTGTTACAATTTGAATGGCAAAGATACTTTTAATAATAACCGAAAATAGTTTAAGAGTTTATATAAGTTTACTAGCTATAAATCGAATCTACAATATGGATTTTCTTAAATATTAGTGTATTCTTTTCGACTCTATCGAACAAATTCTGACACCGAATTTTCAAAATTTTTAATTTTTGTATTGCACTGCAATACAAAAAGAACAAATTTCGATAGTTCGGTATCGGAACTTATTCGTTTCAGTCTAAAAGAATACACTTTATATGTTACAATTCTACATTACATTTTCAACTGAGGAGTACATCAGTTGATTTGTGGGTATTTTGCTTGGCTATCAAATACGACCCTAGTTAAGGCGGAGCGAACACCCATCTTTATAGCGCTGGATGAAATGCTACATTCCGAAATTACTGTTTTTTTTTGCTGTACCACGAATTTCTCTACGTCAGACCTATTGCTAACAACGTAGGTAGACTGTGCGCTCACATGTATGTACGATGCTTATCTAAAATTTCTTAAACATTTACCGAATCCTGTAATTGTTCAGGAATAATATGACTGTAATGCATCTGATGCTGCGTGCTTTTACGTCCACAGCAGCGTTATCGTTTAAATATGTTGATCTAGTGCGTTGCTGTCTAATGTAACTTTATTAGTTTTACTGTTGTCTTCTTGGAGCATTATATGTACGCTTATCGATATTAACAAAAGAGAACTCTGACATCATTTAGTATTTTGCAGTTTTTCTTGTATCTGACTCAGATAAAATGTCGGGATTGTTTTGCAGCACACCAAAATGTATTGTTTAGTCAGTTCACTTCCCTATTTTGCATTATATGACCAAAGAAGATTAATACAATACTAAACATATGCATGAACCACATACCCTTTCCTCCTTCCAATAACCCAAAACTGTCGGTGGTAATACTTGACCGGTTACTATGCTTATGCACAATGAACTTAAAAACGAATATTAGACAAAACCGAAGCCGGCAGATCTTTGGTCAACAAAGATGAAAATTATCAACATAAAAAGCAATAAGAAGATCTATTATATGTAAGCCCGTTCTCTGACACTCACTGCATGCCGAATCATGCTTACCATTTAAACCTTCCACTTGATTCCAAAGCTTTGAATATGTTCAACCATGTTGACTTTTCTTTTACTATACATTCAGAATAATTAATTAACTACGAGGTCTAAAACGCATTCTGAATAATGTATAGAAGAAAGACATTACCTCCGTCGAAAATCGAACCCGGCAGTCGGGACCCTTGACATGGGACAATTTTTTTTTGATCTGTTAAACTAAACCCGACAAGATCAAATAGACTGAGAATAGAATAGAAATGAAAACATCAGTTTCTAACTAATATAATAGTGTTTTGTAAAGTGAAAGGGCAAGACGAGTATTAAAAACCAAATTATGTAACAGAAATTCTTCTATCAGTTGTTTCGATTCGCCCATTTTCACGATGTCAGTAGTTGTGCTACAATAACTCGCGGAATATTATTTATTTCAATAGGCAATAACTTTTAAAAGCGTTTTATGAAAACCAACATCTTTTCCTTTCCAGCTTTTATGTAATAATTAACAATATTTAATTTTGTTTCATTTAATCAATGATTTTTTTAGGTCGAGTTAGCGCTATGGGATACAGCTGGTCAAGAAGACTACGATAGACTTCGTCCACTTAGTTATCCAGATACGGATGTTATATTAATGTGTTTCTCTGTCGATTCTCCAGATTCATTAGAAAATATACCAGAAAAATGGACACCAGAAGTAAGTATTTAAAACTCATTAAATAAACATTAGTTTTAATAAGTTGGCATACTCAGACTTTAAATGTATCAGAAAAATTACTACTAATTTCAAACACAATTTATAGTCATTATGATCAATAGTCCATTATCTTCTTCTTATAAAAACGTAAACGCGGTATCTAGGAATATTAAAATAAATTTTGATTTGATATAAATAAATGACTGAATGGAATTTATATCACTTCTATATAGATAAAAATAAGATTAAAGCGTAAAATTTAAATTTATTCTCATGTAGATACTCATAGATACAACAGGATCTTATTTTAAATCCTCGGTTACGATATGGCAGCGTCCACTGGGTGGGATTTATTCGTTCATGCATTTTACCCTTTGAAGATACGGGGACGAATGAATTGTGCAGTGTATTGTAATCTACAAAATTATTCATAGGGTTGCTGTTGCCTACTGGTGATATTCAGCTGTTTATTGATATAAATTAATAGGGTGAGGAACAAATAGTCGAAAAATTTTGAACCAATTTCACGACTGAGGGATGAAAACCGTACGCAAATATTACAAATTAAGAATTCCTTGCGTTTAAATTATTTACCACAGAGATACCGTTAATAAATATTAAATACCTAATTTTAAAACGTTAATTATTGTATCTTGTTTTCAATATTCTTTGTATTTCGTTTCGGTGTCCACTACTGATTACATTAATTAATTATAAAAGCATCATACCCATGCATGAATTTGTTAACAATTTGTTCGTTCATAACATGTTCAAGATAGTGTAGATAAAAGCAAAATTGAGTTTGATCTTCAATGAACTCAACTGAAAATCTAATAATCACGTATAGCATACTGTTACGTATGTATGGTCAAGCACCATGTTTGCCAGAATAGTGTTCTTGCTATTTGAACATAATGTTTACATATTATATCTTATTTTGCCGTGTTTTGCTTGTCATCGTTTAACATTATTAAATATTGAGTAAAATGCAAAATCATGCACGATCAGGTACCGTTACATCATTAAATAAACAGAAAATAAGGACTAAATCTAAATAAGAAATCAGTACCAATCAATATTTCATTCTCATCGAATTATTTTGAAATCTGTCTGTGGTTGTGATACATACTGTAATCAAATTAAATGAAGAAAAAAACAAAGAAAAATATCTTCAATAAAATATGCGGTTTTGAAGATTACGTAACATTTATTATTAAGAATTTTGCAATGAAAGTTTTTTGTTTGCTTAAATTTACTGTTTGAAGAATTACCAACAAACCATATTACTCAAATCACCAATTTAAAAAATCTAATATATTTTATTTTATTTATTTAGGTTAAACATTTCTGTCCAAATGTTCCAATAATCTTAGTCGGTAATAAGAAAGATCTTAGATGTGATCCTACAACAATTAAGGTAATTACGATCAATTTAACTATAAATTTATTAAATTGTTTTATTTGTTAAAAATGTTTTTAAGTGACATGTTTTAGTACTCTAGATCAGTGATTCCCAAATGGGTTCCTAAAGATGGCATCGAGTGTATAGTGGAAGCTTATTTACTTTGAATTATTGTATGTAGTTCGATACTAAATTCTTCCACGGCCACAATTGAATTACAGATGTTATTCGCTATTGGGAATAATTAACAATAAATTTGGGAATTACTGTTCTAGTTTTTAACTACTAATTTAATATATATATATATATATTTTATAATTTTTGTTAAGGAATTGGCAAAAATGAAACAAGAACCAGTTAAACCTCAAGAAGGTCGTGCAATGGCTGAAAAAATAAATGCTTTCGCATATTTAGAATGTTCAGCAAAATCAAAAGAAGGTGTGCGTGAAGTGTTTGAAACGGCTACAAGAGCGGCTTTACAAGTTAAAAAGAAGAAGAAGACTCGATGTCTTTTGTTCTAAAAAAAGTTTTTTAATTTTTTAAATAAAAAAATTATATTTTGTATACATCCAAAAAGAAAAAAAACTATATTCGAGGATGTATTTTTTCAATTATAAATATGAAGAAAAAATATTATATTATATATTAAATGGGGTGGTCAAATATACAAGGAATTATGCTAAAAGGTTTGTATAATTTTATTATGTTAAAATTTGTTGCATTAAAGCCGCATTTAGACTAGTGCAGAACTCGCAATATTTCTGCAATGGTAGTGTGTAAAATATTCATTGCAGAAAAGTTTGGCAATAAACTCATTGCAAAACATTGCAATGGCTCATTGCAATGTTTTGCAATGAGTTCATTGCAAAACTTTTCTGCAATGAATATTTTACACACTACCATTGCACGACTATTGCAGAGTTCTGCCAAAGTCAAATTGCGGCTTTAGTCTTGATTAGCAAAATTGAAACAACACAATACAATTTAATGATGTTTTTTTTTGAGTATGAAACAATCTGCAAAATGATTCGCTTAGCAATAATTTTTTTGGAATAGTTACGGCACAAATATAGTGAATAGATTGCGGTAAATTATAGTTATAATTTCCAATAATTCGGTTAGTCTGTTGTTCAAACCCTTTTTATTTTTCGGTGTTCACTAACACAATAAACTGATGTTACTAGTTATAATACTACGTTCACATTACCATGATTTCAAACAATTTATGATTTCAGCTTGATTATCTTGTTATGGTTAATTTTTCCGTACAAAATTAAAATCATGTCGAAAGTTGATTTAAATCAATTCCATTCTAAATCACGCTAAGTACCCCTGAATATTTGATTTTCGAACAAAAAATTGCACTCCTACTAAAAGTGACATTTAATAATTCAAATATTGTTTTGAATTTAAATAAAAACATGGCTATTGCAAAATTTCAATAAAATTTTGAATCACAAAAATTTTTTTTTGTATATGGAGGTTTGGACTCAAAAAAGGCGGAGGGGAGGGTCTCTCGAACACCTCTAAGTTTAAATCTTGAATAACTTCTAATCCCGGACTATGATCTTACTGAAACTTAGTATATAAGGTTTTAGTACAGTTTCCAATATTTCTGCATACCAACTTCCGGTTTGTCAATTCCGGTTAAAAAGTTTTTTTCCAGGTATCCCTACTGTAGCCTACAATTACCGATCGATTTTCATGAAACGTTGGTAAAAGCTTTCAAGTAACATGAGAAAGATTTTATCAGCTTTTGGAGTACATTGGAGAAAGGGTTTGGGGTCCACCATCCAACAGGTGGTTTTTTCCACAAAGTTTTTATGTTTGTTGGGAGCATAAAACATTCGTTCGTGAACGAATTTTGATGACACTTTGGAAAAAGATGCAAACATTTATGACAAGGAACTGATTAGTTTTTCAGCGATAGTGAACAAAGTGGTGGGGGTGTCCCATACACCTTTTTTTTAAGCTCAATAACATATGTACCTGATAATCGAATTGGATGAAACTACGTACAAGAGCATTTAGTTCACAACAGTTCTGCATCCCAACTTCCGGCTTTTCACTTCCGGTAAAAATTTTCTTTTTGTAAATTTTCAATATTTTTCAGTGTGACACTACAGCCTACAATAATGAAGTGATTATGATGAAACTTATGAAAACGGTTCCAATTAGTGTGAGAAGATAATTATCATCTTTTGGGACACATTGATCAAAGTGACGGGGGGTCTACCATATAACTGCTGACTTTTCACAACAGTTTTTAAAGTTTGTTGGGAGCATACAGACTTCATTAATCAATTTTAATAACACTTTCAAAAAAGATAAAGGCTTAAATGACAAAGAACTGATTAGTTTTTGAACAATATTGGGATAAATGGTGGGGTCCTCCCGAACACCTGTTTATTGTTTCAATGTTTTGATGATACATCGCAAAAAGATGCAAATATGTATGGCAAGGAACTAATTAGTTTTTTTAGTGATAGTAAACAAAGAGGTAGGGGGTCCTCCGAGCACCTGTTATTTTGGAAGCTCAATAACATTACCTGATAATCGAATTGGATGAATTTTGGTACATAAACATTTAGTACGGTTCACAACAGTTCTGCATCCTAACTTCCGGTTTGTCACTTCCGGTTAAATTTTTTTTTTACTTTTTCTCGTACAACAGAATTTATGTTTGTTGGGATACTGCTGCTTTATTTAATATTTTTATTATTAGAATTACGAAGTCTATAACATTGGTTGGCTTTTGATTAAAGTATTTGATAGATATTAGCTCATTGTATATCCAGAACACTATGTTTCCAGAGCTGTGGTGAAGTCAGCATATGCATCAGCGTCGCAATATTTTTTATTAAAACAGTAAAAAACATATGTCGCGTTTGATATGACTGAAGTAACTGTATTATCTGAAAAAAACTCGAATTGTTGTTTTTTTGTAAACTAAGCTATTTTATATTCATATCGACCTCACTTATTTTCATACATATTTTAAAAAAACTAGACCAAAAGAAAAGAAAAACAAAAAAAATTATTATAAAAACAACTCTGAGAGCATTGTATTTATTTTTTTCAAATATCTGCCAACGAAATCTTTTCTCGTACATTTTTATTTTGCCTATAAAGAGCTTTTTTGTAAATTTTGTAATTTTATCTTAAGTGCAAGAGCGAAAAATAAATTATAAAAATAAAGAGTTTTTTTTGTAAAATAAGTGCGAGCGCCCTTAAAAAATAAAACTGTTCACTGGTTAATTTATATAGTATTATTCGGTAGTATTAGGTGTTTGTCAGTCAACAATGAAATATCTAGAGATTCTATGCGATGATGATCAGTTACACTCACTCCAGCACTGAAAAAATGTCGGACTCCCCATCTACTATGATACTCTTATGATGCGAAGATTTTAAAACATCCTTCCATGGTGTGCGTAGTACAATCGATAGAGCTTTAGAAATGTTCCATAAGTTTGCTTTCTAAATATGCCGTTGGTAGCACACGTTCGTTTCAAAACGATTATTCCAAAAGAGTATTGCAAAATTGAGAAATTTATTTGCCTTATTGACCCTCTCTAAAATTGGCGTTATCGCAGAGTTTTCTAAATAGCAACGGGGTGGGAGTTCAACTTATAAAATGTTCGGGAGAAATGTTCAGCAAAGGTGGTTGTCCTAGTTTTAACAGCGAACTGTGGATTGTAAATGTTATCAACCAATCACGAAAAGGAATTTTATATTCACCGCAAAATTCTTATTTTTCATTGGTTAATAACACTATTCACAGTTCGCATGTTAAAACCCAGTTATATATTTTTAGTTATGACATGACATTGAGTTAAGTTTATTTTTATTTACGATTTGTTACTATTATTTTATTTCAAAAGTATAAATGGAATTTACAAAATTTAGACTTTTTTTGAATTTTATTTTTATCAGGTTCGGGGTATTTCAAAATTGCCGGATACTCGGTGCATCACTACTGAAAATTAAATTAATGACAAATATTTTAAAATCGTAACTCTTCCCATTTTCTGACATTTTTCGATGTTTTTGGTCATAGGGAGACTAAATAAGCCAAAAATGTCTGTTTATTCATATTGGTTTAACCGGAACGGAAACAAGCGATTATTTGATTTTCAATAACTCTACTGTCATTCGATTTCAATGTTACTGAAATTGAGAACTCTTCCGGTACCAAATTATCCGTAATTACGTACACCGCAAGGAAATATCTTTCTATACACAATAATAGTCGCTACGACCCTAGCACTCTCTGTCGATAAATAGTATATAAAATGAACTTGGACGTAAAATTGAATGCATAAGCTACTTCAGCACATTAAATAACTAATTTAGCCATTATATATAAAAGGTCTAAGGCTGAACTTTTCCTATTTCGCCGCTACTCCAGAAATCTTAGTTAATTTCTTATCCTTTCCTAATTAATATGCTTAAATCAAAAGGTAATCAATCACACACTACTTGAGGTCTCGATCAATTACAATTGTACTGTCTTCAAAGCTTTTGGACTCGATTGCTGAACTATAAGTATGCTACAAATTAAATAAGGGTGTCAAAACATATTTATCGTAAAGTTTTGACTTCCTTTCGAAAAATAGGAATAGCTTGCAAATATCTGAGCGTTGCAAATTAATTGACTATTTTTGTACAAAAGTTGTAATTATTAAAAAGAAGCATTTAAACTAAATGGAGCTGCATCAAATAAATAGAGTGAAATCAACTGTTAACGTGTAAGACGTTTTTTTTATTGAACTTTTCAAGTAAAGCCTGAAGGGTTGGTTCGTTTCCTTAAATGAATTATGTATTCGCTTGATGTGATCATTTTTTAATTTAGATGGTACAGATGTCCACACGGAACACTTTTTTTTTACTGTTGTTCAAATTATTGTCACGTTAGATTCTACTAATTTTCAATTTATATTAAACGTTAGTGGTAACGAATTAGATAAAATAGATTTTCTGAAGCCTGATCCTGACAAAGTGAAATTTTTTAACCATTTACGACAATGTAAGTATTTCAACAGTGAATAGCTTCTTTTGATCTATACATCATTCATTTTATCCTGCATAGAATATTGTTCTTATTTTTGGAGTGGAGCATATCAAATCAGTTGTAAATGGCTGAACGTTGCACAATGACCAACTTTTAAACGTTCGATAATACAAAGCCGTTAACCCTTTGCGGTATAAAGGTAATGCCAACGATTTAACGAACAGGTTTTTGAGAAGATAAATTTTATCTCACTCTATAGTCGCTATCTTTTCGCTTTCCATTAAAGCAACAAACACCTATTCAGGATTCATAAAATGAAGTGGAGATCTATTGTTTTTCTTTGCCTTTTTCCTAAATGATTTTGACTACTCTTAATTCGCTGTCTCAAACCTCAATTACCATGATATCTCCAAGTATGTGGAAAAACTAATTAGTTTATTTTTAAAAATATGTATAGCGATCTAATTAAATCGAATTCATAATTTTAGAGAAAGTAACTACAGCAAACATAATTCTCACAAAGGTGTAAGATGCAGAATTGTTTTGTAAACCTTTTGTTTACCAAATTTCATCAAAACCGGTTATCGGTGTTTGAAGTTATTTAAGTACCAAATAGCTGTTTTGTAATTGAATTTAAACTCAAATAAAATTTATCGTAGAATTGTGTAACTCTTTAATATCGCAAAACATATAACAAATTAAATTTTGTTTATTTTATATTTTCAGATTTCTTAAATCATAAAAAAAATTAAATTATTTAAATAACGAACAACTCGTCAAACACTTTTTTTAATCATAAAAACCTATATTAATTTGGTATATAAACAAAAAAGAAGATTTGTAATACAAAATAAAAAGTAATATTTATATTTAATAATCCAATATTAATTAATACAAAATATAAAGTTAAAACTAATTGCAACATTTACGAAAAATTTATATATGGATTATTTGCTATTTTTTATTAATAAATATGTGTATTTAAAATAAATTAAAAGTAATATAATATTTTTTTTTTGTTTAGAATAAGCAAATATATTCGTTTTTTTTATTTGTTATAAATAAAAAAAAATCATTTTTAAGAAAAAAAAAATAGTTCTTTGTGTTTTTTTCATTAATATAAAACCATTGTGTATGATACTAAAACTCGTATAGTATAGTTTTTGATGCCGATTAAAATCAAAGTATTTTGTTTTGACATTACTAAAACTTAAATTAAAAATATATATTTATATAAACAAAAAAAAATTGCTAAATGATTTGCAAAACAATTTACTATTATTATATTTTTCTTATGTTTATATTCAAAACTTAAAATAATAAACAATTAATTAAATATTATGTTTAATCAAAGTGCCTAATTTGCGTAGTTAAAAATTAATTTATAACATTGTAATGTAATAAATTTTAAGAAATAAAACAGTTGAACTGACAAACTCTTGTTGTAAACACGGGCACAACTATACTCTAGGAAGTTTTATGAGAAATTTGTTGATTATTTTTCATTTACAAAAATATATCTTTTATTTTAAGTTGGAGTATTACATTGAACTTGTTTAGTAGTCGTTGCTATCCGAGTCATTGATTTCGAAAGCTAGCAAAACTAGCAAAATAAACGAACACATGTGAAGAAAAGCAAACATTTAAATCCTTTAGCAAATCCATTCTTTGTTGTTAAATATTTCCCGGAAATTACATAAAACGGATACGGATGAATGTATCATGAGCAGCTCAGATACTAGGCAATACAGAATCGAGATCCTATTTATACAGCAATGTCAACATCATCTTTTATCGGACGGTTTAATAATATATTTGACTGTTTAATTCTCGAGTATTTCTGAAGTCACTATTTGAACTCAATTAAGACAAGATGGTGCTTATTATTATGCTACGAGTCATGAAGTTGGTGTTCGTTTTGGTAAAAATGGTTACTAAACTACTATTCCGAAGTAAATATTGCAATTATTAAACTGGTACAGTTGGATTGGAATAATTTTCAAAAGTAAAATCCTTATACCTAGTAAAAGGTATATTCCTTGTTAGGAGATCGTCACTAGTATTTGGGGTGTGTGAATAGATAAGCACCTCGCGCTATATCCTGGATTACGCTAAAAGTCTATTCAAATTTGGTAGCCAAATGTTTCATTACGAACTGTGGCTGTGATACAAACAAATGAACATGAACCAAAATCACAATAAAAACGATACTTTTCAGCACCATAAGACAAAAAATATTGGACCCTCCGTCCGTATTTTGCAATTGAACATCGAAGGCATGTACAAGTCAAAACTGAACATTTACAAAGAGTATTAAATACTTTCGACATCGACGTTGTAAATTAATTCTGCTAGAAACGCATGCAGCAGATGAAACACAACTTACCCTAGCAGAAACATTGTTGGTTACAAATTAATTAGTGCTATTTTCCATCAAGCATACGCATCTGCCACGTATTTTAAGTCAGAAATCATGAACTGCACCCATGTACTTACACAGACGGACAGCGAATGATACACATCTTATTGTTGTTGATATATCGGACACGAAGATTGTAAAAGTATACAAGCTTCCAAATACATCATGCTATTCTACCATTATTTCACCACCCAGCAATATAATATGCTGGTAACTTCAATAGCCATCACACTCAGTGGTCCTACTCAAACAACAATCCCAATGGCATACAACTGACTGACTGGGCGGATGGTAACAACATGTCCCTGGTATATGATGCGAAAGACATGAAAACCTTTAGATCTGCTAGATTGCAAAGTGATAACAATCCCCACCTCCGTTTTTCCACAAAAAACGAACAACGTAAGCCTATTCCAACACTGTCTTACAAGGTTTTTCACGCTCTCAACATCGTCCAGTATGAGGTAGGTATCCAAGTTCCACTCGTTAACTCTACTCCTCAACCTATGTGGAATTTTAACAAAGCTGGCTGGGCTAAATATAGGTCGGAGTTGGATGCAGTGATTCGCTGGATGAAACCCATTCCTAAAAATTACGATAGGTTCGTTGGAGCCATCATCTCAACTGCTAAGAAATGCATCCCAAGGCTTCCGTGAAGAATGCATTCCTGAATGGAGTAGAGAGAGAGCGATATATTATATGAGGAGTACCTTAGTAGTGGTGAGGCAGACGTGGCTGATGACTTAATATACTCACTGGACGCCGCGACGAAACAAAAGTGGATTAACGCTGTTGAAAACATTGATTTTTCCCATTCAAGCAGGGAAGCTCGGAAAAGCAGCTGGCTACGATGGCATTTTTTCAGAATTTCTTAGAAAAGCTGGAAAAAATGTGACTAAATTAATGTAAAATGTAATGCTAACTAAATTTTTCTCGAATATCCTGGAAACCGGCAATCTTCCAAAATATTTTAAAACTACGAAAGTGATAGCGATATTTAAGCCAGGTAAACCATCCAACGAACCAGGAAGCTATCGCCCAATTGCCCTTTTGAGCACCTGCTATAAATTGCTAAAACGACTCATATACAACCGTATCGCACCCATCTTGAATGACCAGATCCCAGTCGAACAAGCTGGTTTCTGTCCTAATCACAGCTGCACTGACCAACTGCTCGCTTTAACATCCTACATTGAAGCTGGGTATCAAAAACAATTAAAAATAGGCGCAGTATTCATCGATCTCACTACAGCATATGACACGGTCTGGCGAATTAGGATTATATAGAAGCTGTTTCATGCAATACCTGGTAGCACCATCCTACGTTTAATTAACAACATGCTCAGTAATCGTGTATGTAATTCATCTAAATAATTCCTATAGTAGATCCAAAATGCTTAACAATGGTTTGCCACAGGGTTCCGTCCTGGCGCCATCACTTTTTAATCTGTACGTCCATGACATTCCTGACACAACATCAAAGAAATTTGGTTACGCTGATGACTGGACCCTGGCCACTCAAAAGAAAGACATGGGTGTCTTGGAGGATTTGCTCTCAACTGACCTAGCGATAATGAATGACTATTTTCGAACGTGGAGCTTATTTCCTAATCTAAGTAAAACCGAGAGTTCTTGTTTCTACTTCAACAACAAACTGGCAAAACACGAACTATCAATGTTATTTATTAAACGGCATTGTCATTAAATACAATCAACAGCAAAAGTACCTGGGCATTACTCTCGATAGAACTCTCTCTCTTTTAAACTTCACCTGTCCTAGGGAACACGTCAAAAAAACTTAAAACGAGAAACAACATATTCCACAAACTGGCAGGCTCGACATGGGGTGCTGCTCCAGCTACCCTCCGCACAACTGCTCTAAGTCTGGTTTACTCAGTGAATGAGTCCGGCGCACCAGTCTGGTTGAATAGCACACATACTCAAAAGTTCATTCTCATTCGGTACGCTGAATGGTTAACATTAACGTCATGTAAGTCTCAAACAAAACCCTCTCAACTCTAGCCAGCACGCCTATCAGACTGGGAAATCTACTGAAACGGCGTTACACTGAATCTAGAGGCTGCCCGCAAGGGGGTGTACTCTCTCCGCTGCTTTGGCTAATGGTGGCTGATGATCTCCTCACTAAGCTAACTGATTCCGGCTTCAACACTGTAGGCTATGCCGACGACTTGGCAGTCATGGTTAGAGGAAAACATGACTCCGTTGTCGCTGGTCGAACCCAGACAGCTCTTAATATTGTATCAAAGTGGTGCAACAGATTGGGACTGTCGATCAATCCCCAAAAAACAAGCATTGTCGTTTTCACAAACAGGAGAAACTTCAATTTCGTTTCTTCTGTTCTAAACGGCGATCCAATACAAACATCAAAAGAGGTTAGATATTTAGATGTGATCCTGGATAGCAAACTAACTTGGAACCCACACCTGAAATATATCTCTGATAAGGCAAACAAATTTTAATGCTCAAAATATGTTTACAAAAATACAAAGGCTTGTGTGTCTTAGTGCCACAGGTGCTTTCAAAACCACGCCAACGTCAGCAATGGAGATTCTTCTAAAGCTTTCTCCATTGCACCTACATGTTAAATCTGTAGCGGTGTTGAGCGTTCATAGACTGCAGCTCACAGAAGGGTTTAAGCCGAGTAATCTAACTGGACACCTTAAAATCCTTTCTGAATTACAAGCTGAACTGCATACATACCATATTTCGGATTGTATGCCAAAAACAATAGATTTAGACAGGCACTTTGATGTCAAGATATTGGCCAGAGATCTTATTAAAAACTACATACGGTAACTGCCACATAACGCCAGCATCTGGTACACAGATGGCTCTCGATGGGCACGGGAGCAGGAGTGTTTGGTCCTAGAACAAAACAAACGGTTGCCTTAGGCGCCACAACAACCATATTTCAAGCTGAAATTTTTGCCATTAGCAATTGCGCTTTGCTATGCGCTGAAAGAAAATACCAAAATATTGAAATATATATTATCTCTGACAGCCAAGCAGCACTCTTGGCACTAAAATCTACGCGCTTTGATTCAAAACTCGTATGGGAATGCTACCAAAATCTATTAAAAATTTCGTGCAATAACATAGTAACACTTGTGTGGGCACCTAGCCACACAGGAATACAAGGAAATGCTATCGCTGTTTCTAGGTAACATCCCTGTTTCACCCTTAAAAACAATCGACTTAAACAGAGAGTCTCTAAGAATTTTAACGTGGTGCGTTACTGGACATGGTCCTTTAAACCACCATTTTAACAAAATGGGCCTTGTTGTTTCCGACAGGTGCAGATTCTGCTACTCGGACGCGGAAACGATGGAACACGTCATTTGCAGCTGTCCTGAACTCTCTTGGCACAGATACAACCAACTTGGTCATAGAAGATTAACACTTCCATTGCCACAAAACGTCACTCCAATTGAGCTAATTAATTTTATTAAAAGTCTCAACTTGGATGACAGAATACAACCAGTAACGGCTCAGACGACGACTGACTAATAACAAAATAAGGGTAAGCACAATAGACCTTCAGGTCGCAGTGCTACTTGAACTGTAAGTCTCAAGGCCCTCCAATAAAAAAAAAAAAAAAACATTAACATTCAATTATATTTCAATATGCTACATTATGTGCAATATAAGTATATTATAAAATAATTTAATTGCATTTTTTTCGTATCGTGTTCAAATTTCAGTTATTATAAAAAAGTTATAAAGAGAAAAGAATCAATTAAAGACATTTATTGTAATTATTAAACATTTTACTGTGATCATTTACTGCTATAAGCAATGATTTTTTAAGTTCTTTTTTATGAGGATAATTAAGGCTCTGTGAACCTGGCACCCCACTTTCACAAAAACCAATTTCAAGGATGTCTTTTAAAAATATTTTGATTGTAGTTTATTGTAGTAAAAATTATTTTGATTGTAGTTCAATGGTTTTCCAGAAAATGAGAAGTGAAAATGACCGTTATGGATGTGTAAGCCTGACTTTCCTGCCAACTAAAACTAAATGTTAAACACAGTTTTTGGAAGCATTTCGTTTGTAGTAGATTGTAGTAAAAGTAATTTTGATTGTAGCTCAATAGTTGACAAGTAATTAATCGTTTTTTATTTGAACTAGAACTATGGGATTCCCCGAAAATCTGTAATACAAATCTAGTACGATTAAAAAAGTCTAGTACAGAACAACGAAAATCTAGTAAGTGTTTTTTTGTAAACATACAAAAGTACTAGATATTCAGCTGTATCGTATGATATTAACCTTCAAACGAAAAACAGAAATCTCTCATAAATACATAAACTACAATCATAATGATTATTACTACAATGAACTACAATAAAAATGATTCCAAAATGCACTTTCCTGTTGTAATCTTTTTCGGTCTAACGTTTTCGCTAACCGTAACCAAACGTTTTAGTAATGGCTTTGAAAGCATTTCGTTTGTAGTTTACTGTAGTAAAAGTTATATTGATTGTAGGTCTATTGATTACGCGTAACTAACTGTGTTTAATTTTAACCAACACTACGGGATTCCCCGAAAATCAAGCTAGCGTAAGGCAAATTAAGATCGTTTTAATGCGTTTGAAAGTATTTTGATTGTAGTTAATAGTATTGAAAACTCTGTTGTTTGTAATTCAGTCAATTATACACGGAAATTTCTGTCTCCCTTTTGTAGCTTAATATTATACGGCAATTTCGAAAAACTAGTACTTTTTGTTAATCGGAATATGAATATCAAACGTAAATTTTTCATTGTAAGTTGTGTTTTGAAGAAGTAAAGAGATTAAATGAAATTAAAATTTTGAAAATTAAAACTTAATAATAAATAATGGAATAATTAATTTAACGATTTTTCATTTATTCATATTATTTTTAGTAAGTGAACGTTAATTGAACAACTGATCCATTCTCATTTGAAACAGGGCTTATATATTAAGATTTAAAAGCTACCTATTTATTTTATTAAAGCCGTTGATGGTTTAGGCAAATCAAAAACAAATTAAGTAAATTATTTAAATAACAAATAAACATGATATATTGCAAAGATTTTTAATACATTATTTTATATCTTGTTTTTACAAAAGTGAATTTTGAATTTGTTTGTCTTTTAAACTCCAATTGTGCTAAGTAACTAGAATTTGCCTTATTCAGAAGGGAAAAACATTTTTCATCACCAACTAAATGATTAAATTGCATTTAAAATTAGGCCAATTGGTGCGTAAACATTATGTAAAAAATGTAGATAAATTAAAGTTTCACTTACAAGAAAGGCGAAAAATACGACAATAGTAAGCTGATTATATTTATTAAAAAAAGGTTTATCGTGATTTACGATATATGAGTCCTGATTTGGGATGGAATAATAATTGATCGAAAGTGTATTGCTTGCCAATAAATTTTAATTTATGCCATTTTTAGGTACTCATTTATTATTGATACTTTAAGTATACATATTTTGTTTATCAAAACGATCAACCATCAAGGTAAATGTGTGCGACTTCACATGTTCAAATTCTTAAAATAGTACAAAATCCTAATCTATATCTATTCAACAATTTTTTTAGGTTTTATGGGACTTTGTCAACGAAAGCTCAAATAAGCCCAAACAATGCCGAAAAAACCAGTTTTATGTGCTGATGAGATTTACGAGGCATTAAAAGATTTTAGTTTTATTATAAATAATTCTTATTTACCATATAATAATGAAATTTGGAAAAATGCCACATTGGCATTAGAAAATAAAATGGAACATGCATACATTTACCAATATATAACTCAAAATCGTCAGTTGGTGTCAAGTCGAATCCATAGATTTGATTGCTCGACGATTACACAGGCAAATAGGAGTGTACCAAAAGGAAAAAATAACGACGATGTTAATTGGTCGATGAAAACGCCCGCCAGCGTTTTAAAACCTTTGCGTGGTGAAATCCGCATTAGATATAAAGAATAGGAAACATTTGGTGCTCATATTAAAAAATACAAAGATCGAGAGTATGAGGTATTGCAAAACGGTTGGTCCGATCGAATTTATAACATGATATGGTCAAACTATAAACTACCGTGCCCATTCTCATTTAAAAGTGCTAAAATAAATAAGAATGCAAGCGAAAATTTTATGACAATTAAAGGTCAATGTCCTGAATGTAAAACAAACATTAATATTTATTGTTTTGAGGAGCCTTCACCTCAAGGAATTAAATTACATATCTCTACCCTAGATACAAGAAACGTATCACACGATACAAAAAGACAGTTGAGAGGCACAACGAGAGGTCAGATTTCCGAAAAATTAAAAGGTCAATCTGTTTATAATTGGCGCCGTGATACTGCTGATCGACTTATGAAATTCGGTGATCTTGAACCAGCAAATTTATACTCCGCTGATGTGCTTAGGAAATCGAAGCAGCAAAAGAACGACTCAGAGCTGGGTGTTGTTTCTGCTCAAAATGTAATTGATGCTGTAATTAACTTAAAAGCAAATCCGGCGTATGTAGAAAGCATTCGTCAAATTTCTGTTTTTAAGTTTTATACAATGTATTGGACACCGGAGCAATTAATACTTTACAAGTCATTTCTCAAAGACGATTCAGCAGGTAGTATCAGCATTGACGCAACTGGTTCTATTGTTCAACCATTGAAAACATTGGATAATTCTATGTCAACGATTTTCTTGTATCAAGCTATAGCATGTTATAAGCAACAAACACTCCCTTTGTTCCAAATGATTTCAGAAAAGCATGATGCGAACACTTTACAGTATTGGATACGAGAATGGTTGAGGCAAGATGCTCCTGTACCAACCCAAGTTGTTGTTGATTATTCGCTAGCTTTATTGAATGCTTCTTCTCTTGGATTCAATGATAAAAGTTTGGACAGATATATTGAAGATTGTCTTTATCAATCAACAAATCCTGGTTTTACAACAAAACGGATGTGCATCTTAAGAATTGATATTGCCCATTTGATCAATTTGGTTAATCGTTGGCCATGTTTCAAAGGAAATAAGCCACACATCAAAGATTTTTTTCTTCGCTGTGTGGGAATTCTTACAAATACAACAACTGTCAAAGTATTTAAAGATCTATGCATTGACATTTTAAGAATCGCTAATACTGAATTTAAAAACGTAGATTCTGATATTGATCTTTGTTTTAATGCTCAAACGAAATTGCAGAACCTAATCAAATCGGACTTAAAGCTTCCAGATCAAATAGATCATGAAATATTTGCAGTAGTCGATGATTTTTTTGAGGACGAATGGAGTAATCCCTTTTGTAAAACACGCCAATTTTTAAGAGAAATTAAAGACAGCAGCACTGATTTAAATAGTACCGAAGCCCGTCCAAATCCATACTACTGTCCTGATTTTGGGTCACGTTTGTTAACTTTAAGTAAACATTTTTTGTTATGGACAAGTATAATGCTATTCACTTATTTCAACAATGGCAAAAATCTTGAAAAACTCCAAAACTTACATGTTGCATCATCTGCAAGAAGTGAAGCGTATTTTAAAGATCTAAAAAGATATGTGATGGAAGGAAAAAAATCTGTAAGAGTTGATAAGGTGATGATAATGCATCTAAGATCATTATCAGGGACTATGAAGCTACTCGAGTCACATAATAAAAAAACGAATACAACAATTCATAGTCGAACCACAACTGAAAACTATCTATGCACTAACAGAAACAATTTAACTAAATGTTCAAGTCTGGATGAATCGGCAACAAATGAAAATTATCCTGAATTAAGCATATATACTGATGCTTCTCAGTCTAGTTCTACATCTGTTGACGAAACTATACTTCAGGAAATTAAAATAAATAATAATAATCATTTAAATGAAGTTGATTCGTGGAAAGGACTACTTTTAAAAGATAAAAGAAGAGGAAAATATCTGCGTTCTTGTGCTGATATGGAGAACCTACACAAACGACCTAAAATCTGTAGAAACGTCCCATTACTTGTAAATGGTACCAGTTTAACTACTATCAAGACAAC
Organism: Diogma glabrata; assembly: GCA_963693315.1. Taxonomy (NCBI): domain Eukaryota; kingdom Metazoa; phylum Arthropoda; class Insecta; order Diptera; family Cylindrotomidae; genus Diogma; species Diogma glabrata. Next base: position 381,540,558 of record OY856186.1, on the reverse strand, counting down.
GAAGGGTTTTTTGAAAATAAAAAACACTTGTAGCTTTGATGCTTTCATACATTGTATACAAATAGGCTTCGTCGATTGGGTAGAGTATAATGACTATATTGTGGCATCTAACAATGAAATATTTAGTTTTGTTAAACAAATGTCTATTCAAGGAATAAATAAAAAGCTTTACGAGCGTCGAGCAGAACTAATGTTCACTATTGCTCAGAAAATAGACAACACTATCGACTTCAATTTGAATGTCAATAACGTGATAGTCCACTACATGTGTAATGAGACTTCATTGATCATAAAAAAAAATTGTCAAAAATGTATATCTGAAAAATTTACCAAGCATGCAATTGTGAAATTTCGATCAATGAGACCATTGTATGAGAATGGTATTGGCCAAATTCAAACAGCGCTAGATTTGCTCACTGACTCGATTACATGTAAAACTTGTGGTAGTGAACAAATTGTGGAAGTTGAATGCGGTCCACACCTTTTCATAGATTTAGAAAAATTTCAGTGGCACGATCTTGCTGTCAGGAGTGGTTTTGAAGACATTTACAAAACTACATTTAAATTACAAGAAATACCCATAAGCTTAAAATTTGGCAACAGTGAATTTAGACTAGCTGCGGCAATCAGATATATTAATATGAAACCCGTATCACATTATCAATGTTGTGTGAGGAGAATACATAATGTGTGGGAAGTTCATGATGGCATGACAAAAATATCCAAACCACTTGTACTAAATAAAATTAAATTAAAAGAAGAACATATATTTCATACGTTATTTTATGTTAAAATAAATTCATAATGCATCATATATTGATTATTATTTATTTTTGTTGTTAATTCCTCAAAAATAAAAGAGCCTTTCGTATGAACCATAGCTATTAGCTACTTGAGTCGATGCATTGCACAAACGTAATTTGTAGGAGCGTTGCCAAGCTAATCAGCTTCGAATATTCACCACGGTCATTCGCAACAGCTACATAATTACCATGGCAACAGATTTTTTAAGGTTGTTTATTACGTCCGTCTCCCATTGCAGTCGTGGTCTACCTCGCGGTCGCCCGCTCCCTGGGGTACTAACGTACATGTTTTAATCATTCCAGACTGGGAATAGGCTCGTAAAACATGTCCAAACCAAGCAATCCTATTGGAACGGATACAACCTATTACATATGGACCCTCAAGAAGGTCTCTGATCTCAACTCATAACGGCTTCACTACGACCGAGATAGCATCACCTTGTCTTAACCCGGAGTCGACTTAAAAAACTTTGATATTTCGTTCTCTGTAGAAGGCAAAATGACAGTACAAAACAGAGTTCTGTACTGTCATTTTGCATGGTGATACCAATTTACCAGGAATTCATGGGATTGAATGACACCAGAGCAGACCATAAAGTCTCTGGTTCGAGAGAATCGTAGGCCTGCCTAAAACCAATGAGGAGTTGGTACACAGGTATGTTGAACTCTCCGCACTTTTCCAAAATCATCCTTATCGAGAAAAGTGCATCGGCGGTACCTTCGGCCTTTCCGGCAGCCACACGGATACTCTCCAAACAGTTGTTTAGCAATAGGATCGATTTGGGCTAGCAAAATGTATGAAAAGATCTTATATGCTGTGCAGATAGAGCGATTCCCCTGTAGTTTGCTTATTGTAAGCAATTACCTTTTCATGGATTGGTATCAGCATAGCTGAGTTCCAGTCGTGTGGCATGGTATCAGTCCGGTAGATGATTTGAACAAGTTCAAACAATCTTAAGTATAGAGTTTCACAACCATGTACAATCCTTTCGGATGTTATATCGTCAATACCAGGTGCTTTATTGCATTTCAATTTTGACAGCGCCACTTTAAATCCCTCTTTGATAGGTTCGTCTACATATATTTTTGACGCTCAAACAAGCTTTGCTGTTCGTCCGACTTGTTGCTGGTCACTTAAGATGAGAAGATTTTCAAAATAAGCGGCACAAGTATCTAAAATATTTTTAAGGTTTACTTGTAGCTCCCCATCTTCGTTTTGAATAGCGGCCGATCTAGCTTTCAAGCTCCTCACACTTTTTCTTCCACCATTTTCTCCTCGTCTACATAGCTTTGTAACGGTTTGTCTTGCCAGTTTATAGTTTTCCTTCGTGGACCTGGTGTTGCGTCCTTGTAGACATTTCAGATAGAAATCTCTTTTGTGTTGAATAGCGTCAAGACATGGTTGATCCATCCATGGTTTCTGGGAGTGGTTTTGTGGCGTTCAAGTATTCTCAGCAGATGGTTAAAACAGCATTTTTGAGCAAATACCATGACTTATCGTCGTCTCCATTAATGGTTTCTGATTTTTACAAGGTTTTGCAATATGGTTAATAGATGTTAAAACGTTTCCGTTGATTCAATTTTGGAATGCCCGGATTGGGAAAGTGGAACCTTATCTTAGCACAAACAATGAAGTGGTCACTTCCAATGTATGCACCTCTAAGGGATCGCACATCCAGAACGCTCGAAAAGAAACGTGCTGTTGCTAGCACGTGATCAATTTGATTTCGAGTGTTTCCATTCGGTGAGACCCAAGTCTGCTTATGAATCGATCGATGCGGAAAGAAAATACTGGCAATTCTCAGATTATTTGATAATGCAAACTCAGTCATTGTCTTACCATTATTATTCTAATTCTAATGCTGTTGGCTATTGGGATCCACCACACTTCCATAAGAGATATCTCTTTCAACCTGCCCATTAAAGTCACCAAGAATCATAACGAAGTCGCGTGTTGGTGTTTGTTTCATAACCGCTTCCAGTACTATGTAGAAAGTATCCTTTTCGTCGACGGTTTTAGCTTCAGTTAGTAGGTGCATGCACGGCAATAAGGGAAATATTCTAAATAATATAAAGAGTGACTATCCAAATCTAGTATTTCGATTATTGGCTGTCTAATTTCTTCCAAAGCTATGAAATCCATCCTATGCCTCTCATCATCTGTTCCTAGGCTTAAAAAAACATCAGGAGGGCTCAGGCTGCGCACGTTCCACGTTCCGATTCGGTAGTCTGGTCCTTTTTCACGTCCAGCTAAAATTCTGTTTTTTATCCGGGTCTGTGGCCCTATTCCCGAACACATAAATGTCATCACAATATTGAAAATTCACACAATAATGTGAATTTCGTATTATGTATTACCAATTTGGTGAAAATTCAACACAATATTGTGAATCTAACAAAAACAATATAGTTACTGTCAAAATCACAATTTTGCTTTATGTTTTGTGTGTTGACTTTTTTATACAAATTTCATCGAATTGCGTAAAAGTTAATTTATAACGCAAAATTAAGTCTTTAATAATATTAAATAATCATATTTTTATATAAATATCATTAAAACATATTTATTTATTAAATATATTTTTATTTTATTTTGCATCTCTTAAGATTAAAAAAGTTAGTTGTCAAAAGTACGAATCTAGTACCAAAATTCTGTTATAATTTTGTAAAAATTGGTTATAATTTGTTTGACACAAATATGAGTTACAGAATACCGTTTTTAAACAAATTTGTTAAGCATTTTGGAGAAATTGACAAATTTGTCGATTGACAAATATGTTATATGTTCGGGAATATGTTATTCTTTTTCTCATTTCCAAATTTAACAAACTATTTTTTTCCGGTGCTAGGGTGTCAACCTGAGGCTCAACCCAAAATGACGTGAATGGATCCATTCTACGTCTTAAGGTTACTTAAGTTAAGTGTTATCTTTTCACACTTTTATATAGCGAGCCGCTTGATCTAATACAGACGCCCGCTCCCAAGTCCCAGCCGCCCCTAACATGGAGGACAGGCGCTTGGGTTGCATTGGTTCTAAGGCACCAATTCACCGTGATCCAGCGTCATTGACTAAGCAGTTTTTACCCTGCTTGTCTCCGATACACCAACCTTATTCTGTCAGCTTTACCCAGGCAGTACGGCGTGGAGGTCGAATTTCGGATTTCGTTACCCTTTTTAAAAATTAAATTTTCATTCAAGCATCTTCCATAACATAACTTTCAATGAAAAAATGGCAACCTTGATGCATTGGTGAACTTTACGCGAGGTTCTGAAAATGTAGTTCCTATTTAAACATTATTATGGCTTACATCTATTAAATACTACAATTCAAGAGTTACATATTGTTGTCATAGAAATTGAGAAAAAGCTATTGCAAAAGTTATTATTGTATTAAAGATAAGTAGTAGAGTTATGTAGTAAAGTTAAATGTATTAAAGTTATTAATTTACTCGGAGTAAAAAAACGGCACTGGGTTTTGATTCTTGACTGAATTGTTGTGATCCTTGTCTTCCTGTTAAGATCTTACACACTAAATCTCATTAAAATATATTGCAGAATATGAAGAAAAAATATGCAAATGTTCGGAAGACCACAAACTCTTTTATCCAAAATATAATCAATTATTAATAGTGTTGATATAAGCCACATGCCATGAACTGATGAACGTACTAAAATTTCAAACTAGAACCATGTAAATCGGTGAAAGGAAACAATCGAAAGTCAAGAGAAATACTATCTTGGGTCACCATTAACCCGCGGATCCGAAAATAAATGCCATAGGATATATTGGCCTAAGATAACTGTGTACCGAATTTGGGATAAATATTTCATGTAGTTTCTAAGTTATCATTTCCACAGTATGATAAACACACACTTTTTTTGACTTCCATATTTCTGGTCATAATTGATATGCGGATCGAAAATTAGGATTCACGGTGGCTAGTGTTTAGCCAAAAAAATATTTTATCTAGACGTGAAAAAGGACCAGACTACCGGAATGTGGAACAAAATACTTTCATACGCATTAAAAGGATCTTAACTGGCCTTGCGTAAACGCGCGCCATGGTTTGCTAACTTGATTTTTGGGGAATCCCGTAGTGTTGATTAAAATTAAACACAGATAATTACTCATAAACTATAGACCTACAATCAATATAACTTTTACTACAGTAAACTACAAACGAAATGCTTTCAAAGCCATTACTAAAACGTTTGATTTCGGTTACCGAAAACGTTAAACCGAAAAAGATCAGAACAGGAAAATGTATTTTGGAATCATTTTTTTTTGTAGTTAATTGTAGTAATAATCATTATGATTGTAGTTTATGTATTTATGAGAAATTTCTGTTTTTCGTTTGAAGGTTAATATCATACGATACAGCTGAATATCTAGTACTTTTGTATGTTTACAAAAAACACTTACTAGATTTTCGTTGTTCTGTATTAGACTTTTTTAATCGTACTAGATTTGTATTACAGATTTTCGGGGAATCCCATAGTTCTAGTTCAAATAAAAAACGACTAATTACTTGTTAGCTATTGAGCTACAATCAAAATTACTTTTACTACAATCTACTACAAACGAAATGCTTCCAAAAACTGTGTTAAACATTTAGTTTTGGTTGGCAGGAACGTCAGGCCTACATATCCATAACGGTCATTTTCACTTCTCATTTTCTGGAAAACCAATGAACTACAATCAAAATAATTTTTACTACAATAAACTACAATCAAAATACTTTTAAAAGACATTCTTGAAATTGGTTTTTGTGAAAGTGGGGTGCCAGGTTCACACAGCCGATAATTAAAGGTTGTAATTTTTTACTGTGAGAAAATAAATCTAAATAGCAAATATAGTGTATAAAACTCTAAAAGTTTATAATATTCAGGGTTGTTCCTTTACGCGTAATCTAAAATAGATTACATTACATGTAATCTATGTAATGTAATCTATGTCATCTATGTAAATTTGGCGTAATCTATTAATTTTGATTTAAGAAGAAATACGTGAAAATATTGTATTATCCCTACTGAAAATTTTTTCTTAAAACACATGATCAATAATATTGTCAAAAACAAGATCTTGCGATCTTGAAAAAAGTTAATTTATTGCTAAAAAATTTTAGAATTCACATATCAATTAAATAGATTACATTATAGTTTACATTATAGATTACACGAAAATATCTCGCGTAATTTACACGTAATCTATGCGTAATCTATACATGTAAAGTAATCTATTTTGTCTACGGCACAACCCTGTATTATAGTAATATTCCTCCAAAGTGTAAGTTGACTCAAAATCAGTGAACGTAAATAACAATTATTAGCATCATGTCTGATCCAGTTACTTTTTTTTTTATTATTAATTAGTTAGACATGTTTAGCACACTAAATATGAAATATTCATTATTTAGACTCTTTGAATATCCGAAGATACCATGTCAACTATAAAGGAAGGAGATGAGGAAAATGGAAGGAATGGGGATATAGGGATAAGTGATAACTATTCTAATTGTTTTAAATGATGATGAACATTTTCTTTAAATGCCTGAGGGGAAAATTCATCGGGAAATACAGAGGAAGGCATTGAGTTCCACAATTTGGCCACTCTATTAAAATAGTCGTTCTGGAAGGACACAGTTCTACAACGAGGTATTTGTACAACAAATGGATGGGATGACTCGGCAGCTCTTGTTTGTCGATTATACTGCGCACACGATGGAAGGACATTTTGAATTTCCTTAGAGGAGAATTCGCTAAAGTTATATTTATAGTAGATTGACAATTCAGCCACATTTCTTCTGTGCTGGAGTGAATCAAGCTGGTCCGTTAGTTTAGTAATACCAATCAACCGTATTGCTTTTCTCTGTACAGAGTCTAGACATTTTATTGTTGACTGACAAGCACCTCCCCAAACATCACAGCAGTACTCCATACATGGACAAATAAAGGACTTGAAGATTAGCAAGATTTGCTCGGGATTGAAATACTTTTTACATCGACTCAAGAATCCTAATTTTTGATTGCAAATTTAGCGAGGTTGAACACATGTTTATTCCATTTCAGGTTATTTGAAATATCCACTCCAAGAAGTCTAACTGATTCAACCTCACGCAATTTCCTCATGGTTTATTTTAATAGGGAAATTTTTATGTCGCCCTATTCGTGAAAGAAGACATAGTTTGGATTAAATGAAACGAGATTATGATCACCCCATTCCATTATACGCTCCAGGTCTTTGTTGATAGAATCAATTATCAGCTCTCTATCAGTGGTAGCTGCAGTATGAGATCGAAATTTAGGAGATGCATGTGATGCAAGCAATGTGCTGTCATCAGCAAAACTATGGTTTGGGTGCACTGTGGAAATAAGTAAGTCATTAATGTATAGAAGAAACAAGGTTGGTGAGAGTGCAGAACTTTGGGGAACCCCAGCATGGGTTGTGAAAATATTGGATGTGATACCATCTAAATCAAATGAAATTGGTGACCTGTAAGAAAACTATGAATCCATGAGACAGTAAGATGGTCTATGCCATAAGATTTTAATTTAGCTATGAGATTTTTATGCCACACTTTATCAAATGCTTTAGAAATGTCAAGTGAAATACTGAATGTTTCACCATGGTTTTCCAGCGATTTGTTCCAGAGATGGGATACGTAGGCTAACAGATCACCTGTTGCATGACTTCTACGAAAACCATACTGTTTATCATCAACAATTCGCGACATCTCCATAATAATCTATCAAATTGTAGTTAACATATTTTTCAAATATTTTAGCTAAAACCGACAGAATTGCAATTGGTCTATAATTGTTAGGGTCCATCTTACTGCCTTTCTTTGATATGGGTTGAACGCTGGCCAGTTTCCAATAATCTGGAAATATTCCGGTTTTATAAGATAAATGGAAAATTTTTGTTAAAATTGGAGCTAGTTGCCTAGCAAAGTTTTTAAGAATGAGGGGTGGAATACCGTCGAGGCCAGCAGATTTGCTGATATTGATAGAAAGAAGCATTTTCCGTACAATATTGCAACGAAAAATAATTGATTTCATTTTCGTCACAACTGGGGGAATGAGTGTAGGAGAATGGGAGGGCTCAACTATGTTTGAGCTTTCTGCCAAAATACGACCCAAAAGATCCGCCTTCTCTTTCGAGTCGCTCACGGGAATGTCATTCAGAACTAAGGTTGGAATAGAGGATCGAGTAAAATTGCTCTGGACTGATTTAACTGCCTGAAAGAAACTACGTGAGCCAGATTGATGCTCGGCGAATTTCTTTGCTTTCTTCTGGATAAACGCGTCTTTGTCCAAGTCTATTTTGAATTTACTAATATTTCTGGCTTTCTTATAGGCGCTATGGGTTTCAGGTGTTTTATTAGCGTTATACGTCATAAATGCTTTGCGTTTATTCCTCACTGCCTCATCAACATCCCGCGTGAACCAATGCTCAGTTTTAGGAGTGATTAATCGATTTGGAATAAAGCGCCGCATTCCGTCTTTTATGATTTCAGAAATTCTTATTGCCGATGTGCTAGGATCTTGATCAACACAACAAATAGTTTTCCAAGGTGTTTCATCATAAAAGTTCTCAGTCCCTCCCAGTCAGCGCGTTTATAGTTCCAAACGCGACGAGGATTCGCTTTAATTTGTGAGAGTGATGTAAATTGCACTATTGCTGATATTAGTAGATGGTCCGATGTTCCGAGGGGTTGTTCAACTTTTGTCTTCGTAGTATCTGGTTCGTTTGTCAAAAACAGATCCAGCAAATTGTTGTTATGATGTGAATTGTCTGCGATTCTAGTGGGACACTTTATCATTTGCATCAAACCGTGATAATCTGCGAGTATCAGTTCGGCTTGTCTTCCTACGTCGTCAGTGCGCGATGAATACTTAAGCCATTCTTTATTATGAATATTAAAGTCTCCAAGAATGACCAGTCCTGCTTTGGGGTAGTCCGTGGTAATCTTGTCTAGATTAGCCGATATTTGATCGAAAAAAAGACATCTTGGGGGAGAATTTGGGGATCTGTATAATCCTATTATAAACATAGTTTCATCAACACCTGAGATCTTCAGAGCTATAGAATTATGGTGCTTAGAGCTCAAAATTGCAGAGTTCAACTCGTAGGCCTTAATTCTCATACATGAAAGTGAATCTCGAACAAATACACAGACACCATGCTTGTTATAAAAGGAATGTTTCATTTCGTAACTAGGTATCCGGCATTTATCGAGATCCAATTTTGATGCTTTACCACTAACAATTGTTTCGGTAAGAAACAATATGTCATGTTTATTTTTTTCGATGTAGTGATGAACCACGTTTAGATTCGAATTGAGATCTCTTATGTTGGTGAAGTCAATGCTAAGCTGTTGGTTCACTCTGCTGCCATTTTGTTAAGACAGACTTACCCTTTGACATTGCAGGTATAGATACTGATATTCGACCAGGCCTAAATTTCAACACTACACAGTACAAAAGAAATTGGGTATCAAAAACACTATAGCAGGTTTCATGCAACAGTAGCACAATAAGAGAAAAGTAAAAAAAAATGGGGACACAAAAGACACTAACAAAATTGCAGAGTACAAATAAAGGGTTAAATTTGAAATTCCTACCAACAACTAAAACGAGATTTTACATTTCCTATTACCAAGCAATATAAAACAAATTTATGCTTTAAAATAATAAATAAATTTATTACATCAAAGCAATAAAGGGTAAAATTTTACCTGCCTACCTGGTAACAGTAAATTTAAAATACCAAATAATTGTTTTAATAAAGAACAATCTCACCAATTATATAATTGTACGCCTCCGTTCTTCAATACTTTTATTTTCATAAACACAAACACTATAACATCTTTAGAAAAGGAAAAAAATCTTTTGTAAAAACACTCGAGAAACTTCCGAATTTGGGTCAAATTGCTGCAGCATTTGAAGAAGAAAACTGCCCGGTTCAATCATTATTTAAGAATGGAGTGCGAACCTTGTTGGCAATCTATAATCGGTGTGGATGTAGGAAAGCAGGGTTGCAGTGCTCTTTAGCTTGCGGCCAGTGTAATGGGCAAGCTTGTCTTAATGCTTCATCATATCAGAGTGATATCAATGAAGACGGTACTTTCGGTAAATTCTTATTTTTATATCATAAGTTCGGGTTTCTGTTTCCCTTTCCAGCAATCATAAACAATTTCTCCAACGTATAAAAAAAACATTTAAAACTTGTATTTCCAATTGAAATTATTTAAATCATTTAAACGTTTAAATGTACAGTGGTACAGATAAACGTCATGATTGAAGAAAATTAATGAAATTATTATTGAATCTGAAAATCATTATTTTAGAATGTGTGGAGTTGTCACACCAACATTTTACTCACTTATAAACTTTATAAAAAAAAACTTCACAGAATTTTTATAAATTTACATACAGGCTGATTCTGACATACCCTCACAGATGTAAAAATAGTCATACCAAAGACTTTTCTGTTAGCTAAGACTAAAACCTCTTAAATGCGATTCTGTATGCAGTCACAACTGTGAGCTGCAAAAAATAACCTCTTCACCATTAAACATGGTCATCTTAAGCAAAATAATTTAAAGTTTCATATTTTTGAAGTGAAAACTTCTTTTCACTTCACGCTCTGGGGTGAAAGACTCGAAATAATAATCTATCTATCATTTCTTAACGTTTCAAATTGCGTTGTGGATAACGTGCTCGACTGATGTGCTGCAGGGTAGTGAGTTCAATTCCTGGTGTGGTGCATATTTTTTTATTGTTTTGTTTTTAATTTTTATTAAATACCATTAAAATTATTTTTTTTTTATTTATGAATTCATAAAAATAATAAAAATTTCTTTATACGAATTTTAAAAAATTGATCTATAACGCAGGTTTTTAAAGTTATATTGCTACTGTCTTTTGCAATTTGCATTCGAGTCATCATGATAAATATTGAATATATATAAAATTGAAAGTATGTCTGTTTGTCCTTTATGCATTAATACATTAATCATCATGCAAATTTGGGAAGTTGTTGTGTACACTTAATTTGCTTTTTATTTAACTATCGTTTTAAATGGTAGTTTGCTTTGATCAATGTTTTTTTTTATTGAACATAATTTTTATGAAATTAAAAATAACGTAAGAAAGATAGTATAACATGAAACAATTACATTTGTGTATCAAAATTATATGTATTGGAATTTTATCATCTTCACTAAATATGTTGTCGGTTTGGAATTGTGTGTAATACATGTTTCTAAAATTAAGTGAAGACTTAATACTTGTAACTTGATACTTGATAAAATCGATTATATCGATTTAAAACTTACAATTACGAGGCGGAAATCGTATAAACTCTATACAAAGAAGCATAGCTTATGTATGATTAAACATGGATGGCAATCATGATAAATAAAATAATTAAAAATGGTTGCAATTAACCGATAGTGATTTGCAAACGGCAACAATGCGGATTAATACCATTGAATTTGCTTACCTTTCCACAGGAAGATTTGTAAAATTTAAACTTGTTGATTTATGGGTCTGACAACCACGCGTACTTTAGTCCCTGCTATTGACATATGAGTGCTATTTTGATAATTATTTGGTTTACATTGTGAGGTTAGTGTGTGTAGTTAGCGGTTCGTCGTTCTGACTTGTTTCTCATTTATTCTACTAATACGATCCACATACTACTACTAATACGATATTGATTGCGATTGCCAATTAAGTTTTCACTTCTGCCGTGCGGTCTTAAGCACACTCTCTGTTTTTTTATTTGAATTCTTGTATGAGTATGAAAAATTATATTAATAATTAAAGGATAAAATATTACTTATGAATTATTTATGTTATTATTATAAAAGATACGAATTAAAGTTTAAAAGTTTTAGTCCGGTCATTGAACAGAAAATACGGCGAATATACGGCGGAGTCCAAACCGCTAAAAACAGTAAAACAAAAACAATATGAACAAAACAAAACCAATGGAAAAATCCCCACAATAATGTAAAAACCAGTATGATTTATCTTCAGGTAAAAATCGTCAACACCAAAACCATATTTTTAAAATCATCAAATCATAGCCGAAATCACATTATAAAAATCATCAAGCCAAACCAAATTCTAAAAAGAATAATAATCAAACCTCGGTAGAAAGTTTCATATCCGTCTTCCCATTGAGTCCCATTGAGTTGATGTACTTTGCTTTCAAATATTGTATTTTTTAATAAATTGTCTGACAAACAATGTTTTGTCAACCAAAACAATAACTTTTAAATTAAATCAATAATTTAAATAAATTAATTATTATTCAAATGAAACCACAAAACAACCATTTGTTGTTATATATTATTTATTTGTATATTAAGAAAAATCTAAAACCAAACCATTAAAAATAATTCATACTTTTGCAGTCCTGTATACAATCACAAATGTCCATTTATTCCATAAATTCCAAACTAAATAATCAAATTAATAAACAACAAACAACCACAAAACTAAATGTTTATTCTTTATATTGTAACGTTTCTTAGCCGAGTTACAATTATTTAGTTCGATCACTAAATCAGGAAATTTAAAACACAATGGATTTTCTAAACGTTATAATTTTATTCGTTCAAGATTTTACAATAAAAATATTTCTCCTATTACTATTCCCTAGTTCTTCTTGTACCAACAATATGTAATATTGGACCTTTACTACTAATATAAAAAATAGAATTTGCGCGGGATACAGCTTATCCCCACACGAATCTTGAGATTGGGAATCTCTCACTATTTTTTCCTAAATTTACTCTAACATTCTAAAAGGGATAATTAAATTAAAATTAATATACATATTTATAGTAAATACCTTAAGTTATTTTTGTTGATTGATGTCATCAATATTCGGTTGTTCTAAGTTATTTCTTTGATTTTCCAATATCATTTCTTCCTTATGTTCTGTCAAATTGTAATATTTCCATATTCTTTTTGTCTTCAATTTTTTCGTTTGTAATAAAACCTTATTTTTACTATTATAGTAATTAATACTACAGCGAAGAAGTTTGTAAATTTTATTTTAATTTAAATCGTATTCCATTAGTTTTTCACATCAATAACAAAATAATAATTTGTTTTTATAATTTTTGACACAATTTTTTTATAATCAATTCAATCTTTGGTTCACGTTTATAATAGAAACACTTTTGTTTGAACACATATTTGAGTTTTTAAAATTCAAATCAATTAAACTTGAATATGATATATTAAACACAGCAAATTATTTTAATATTTATTTATTTATTCGCTATTTTTACTTACGGACGTTTTCTTACAATTTTATTGTTTTGAAGCAGAAAATGGAATGCATGATTTTTTCCAAATTAAAAAGAATTGCAAAAAAAATGTGATTTTGCTTTTGACCTCTTCTAATCAATCGTGTAATATTCGAAATTCAGCAAATGATTAACAACGACGTCTGTTCATTAGTATTGGAAATAAAAATTTAGTACGTTCGTTTGCTTTTTATAGTATATTCAAAATTTAACTAGCAGTTAAGTTTTAGAAAATTTTAAAATTATTATTAATGTAAAAATGAACGGAAACTAATGAAATGCATTTTTATTGAATTGAAAACGAAGATGAATTTGGTTTTATTATTGTTTTGCGATTATTGCGATCGTTACACCATGAATTCAAGGTAGAAACCAAGATTTCTACTCTTGAAATCACAAAAACGTCGCCATCCCCTCCATGACAGAAAACCACCAAAGCACTATTAAACTTAAACTAATAATAGAAATTCTAATAACTAATAAAAAAAATTATAATAACTAAGTAATATTATATATCACACCTATTTAAATTCTAAAAACCGAGAATTAAATTTATAACTATAATAACTAATGATTAAGAATAGATGTTTAATTTATGACAACTAATAATTCTAACACTAAATTTAATTTTATAAAGAAAATATATTGAAAAACTTAGGCTTGGTATATAGGAAACAGACGCTAGAGATTTCGATGGTAAAACCCGCAAAATCATGACTCGCAATCACCAACAATAGTAAAACCAACTCTCAACAAAAAAAAATGGAGCCAGTACGACGGAAATGTAAAAAGGATGAAAGCACAAAAACGAAAAAAAACAACGAACGCCCAAAAAAAAAAAATTTTGTAAAAACAAACTTGTACAAGAACAAAAAAAAACCACTGTCGCCGCTAATCTTTGCTGAATCTTTTACAAAAGTTCCTAAAATATTATATATGTAAAAGTATAATTTATTTATTTAATTTCAGATATACTGAAATAATTATATATACCTAAAATTAGTTATTGACGATAGCACCCCTAAAATATATTTATTTATTTTTTAAAAAAATTGAAAAAATGAAAATTATTCAGAAAGGATGTTTATTTATTGGATGCACCGTCCTAACTTTGAAATATTGATTTATTTTTTTTTTTAAAAAATAAAAAATATTTATTTATATCTTGACGTAAAGCTTAATTAAGAAAATTTATTTTATTTAGCTACCTAAAATTAACTTAAATTTTAAAAAAAATTATTTATTTAATAAAAATTTTATTTAGTTAATTGAAAAATTTGTTTGATTTATTTTATTTTTATTTTTATTTAATAATTAGATAAGAGATTCCCAAAGTCAAGATTCGTCTGGAGACAATTTAAAAAGTAAGTATGGTTACAATATCCATTTCATTTAAATTTGAAATATCGCGTTCGCGAGCCCACTCCAACAATGCATGTGAGAACCTACTGGAAAAGCCCCTAACGACCAGATTCTACAGAACAGATTCTCCCCAACCTAATAAAACAATCACAACTGTCACGATTAGACACTAGGTCCATTTCTACTGACCCAGTTGTGCTTGTTTAACCTACAAATAAATTACAACTAAACCTAATGCGAAAGTTGAAGAACGCTCCCGAGCACCAGACTTCAAAACCTAAACTCCATGAAAAACTGTCTATTGTAAAGCTAAATGGAAAAATGGTAAGTTTTTGAATTTGTATGAGGTGAAGCCTCTGATCCTGAAAGCAAAAGTATAATTGGTCCTTCTCTTCATTACACCGAAGAAGCCTCTGAGCAAAGAATGGTACTACTGGTTTGCACCTAAGTACAAACACAGCAACACCACTCCTCGTCCCTGAGAACTTCCTCGCCGAATGAAGAGAAGAAACCAATGTTCTTCGATCGCATAACCCCGATGGCCATAGGCGATCTAAGAACGACATCAATGTTAAAGAGTGAAGCTCTATGGATGGCTTTTTAGGCCTACCGCTGAGAGAAGTGAATCAATAAACCTAAATAATATATAACTTATCCATAATCTAAATAATTTCTTATTTAAAAATGCTAAATCGAAACATGAAATACATAATATGTGTTAATAAAGTTTTACATGAGATTAATTAAATTTAATCTTCAGACTAAATAATAAATTGGTAATTTATATTAAAAAAAAATTACGATTATTTTAAATTTAAAACTAAGCTTACTAATTTTTAAGTTATTAATTCTAATATATTTGTTCAGGTCAAATTTTCATCGCTTTATTTATTGTATTCAAAACAAAAATAAATGTTAGCTAAAAATAATTATTTCTATATTTATCTTATTTTTTAAATTAATCGCAATAAAAATAATTTTAAAAATGGTGGTAACTAAAATGGACTCATACGAGATATGTATACGTACGTCAGCGGATCAATATGATGACAAATGTGAAGATATTGATCTGGATCCGGCTCACTCTATAAAGCTACTGGGAATTAATTATTTTCAATTATACTGCTATAAACACAGACCAATAATACTTTGATAGTAGTGACGAAAGATTTAAACTTATATAAAATTGTTGAAAAACTGTTTGGTCAATGTTAACCCTTGTTACGTCAATAACATCCTAAAACTCACAAAAACATGACTTAACCACAAAAAATTCTTTCGCCAGACGAATTGTGTTGCAATAGGAAACCTACCTAGACTTTCAGGGTTTGACATAAATTATTTTGTATATATATATGAGATACACAAAATAATTCATGTACAAATCATAAAATCTAATAAGGCGTACTGCAATAGAAGTCGTTTTGGCCAAAAATGAACATTATATTAGCCAAAATAAAAATATTTCAACATTTCCGTACAAGTTCAAAAGTTTATAGAACTGTAATGAGACATGTTCTATTGACATCCATTCTATAGTGTGAATAATACATAAATCAATACCTCGGAATTGTAACTCACATTAAACCAATGACGAATATGGGGATCGCGTATGAGTGCATTGAAAAAAGCCAGCTAAACACTTACTAAATCTAACCATAATCAAAAAAACATACAATTAATTTCATATATAAATTAATTGCATCATCCAAAAATATGTACAATATATAAACAATTATATGTACAATATGTACATGGTAGCATAAAAAAATTTCAAAAAAAAACTGCTTCCCCAAAACGGTTTTCTTTTTTCCAAATAAAAAAAACAATTAGTATTACTAAAAGCAAATGACAGCACAAAAAACAATCTCCAAAAAAAATTGCTGTCCCAAAACGGTTTTTTTCAAAATTAAAAAAAAATTAGTCTTAACTAATTA
The DNA here is from genome assembly GCA_963693315.1 of Diogma glabrata. Taxonomy (NCBI): domain Eukaryota; kingdom Metazoa; phylum Arthropoda; class Insecta; order Diptera; family Cylindrotomidae; genus Diogma; species Diogma glabrata. The sequence goes on along the minus strand of OY856186.1, from coordinate 381,524,127 downwards.
TACAGTGAGGGACAGGGGCCTCCTGTGGACCAATCCACTCCTCATAATTGTATACATTCTTATCAAAATTCAAAATATATAATTTCCTAATCAAAACCAAAACGAAACCAATAACTGGTTTATTTCAAGATAAACAAAAAGCTGATTGACAACCACGGCCCAAACCGGTTGCCACCACCCTATTACCAAAAAAAAACCACAACTGGTTTATCCTAAAACTTACAAAGAGAAACGCGGAATTCTTTAAATTTTTGAAAATATAAATTTAGAGTACTTATGATAACTATACACATGAACACCCTAGAAACTAAACCTTTATTTTTCCCTCTAGCTTTTTAACAAAATTTAGCCAAATAAACCGACGCGAAAAATAAACTATATATAGATATTAATTAATCTAAATTGAAATGATCAATTAATATATAAATATATAAATATAATAATATAAAATGTTCCACAAAAAAAGTTTTTTTCCAAAAAAAAACCGGCTTGCCAACGCCCAACCTGGAAAATATTTATATAACTGTAATTAGGCTAACGGGTCCCTTTTTGTTCGGCGCTACGTTATAATGCAGACCCTGTTACGGTGCCACGTTATAATCTTGGGCTTTTAATAATAATATGAAAAATAGAATTTGCGCGGGATACAGCTTATCCCCACACGAATCTTGAGATTGGGAATCTCTCACTATTTTTTCCTAAATTTACTCTAACATTCTAAAAGGGATAATTAAATTAAAATTAATATACATATTTATAGTAAATACCTTAAGTTATTTTTGTTGATTGATGTCATCAATATTCGGTTGTTCTAAGTTATTTCTTTGATTTTCCAATATCATTTCTTCCTTATGTTCTGTCAAATTGTAATATTTCCATATTCTTTTTGTCTTCAATTTTTTCGTTTGTAATAAAACCTTATTTTTACTATTATAGTAATTAATACTACAGCGAAGAAGTTTGTAAATTTTATTTTAATTTAAATCGTATTCCATTAGTTTTTCACATCAATAACAAAATAATAATTTGTTTTTATAATTTTTGACACAATTTTTTTATAATCAATTCAATCTTTGGTTCACGTTTATAATAGAAACACTTTTGTTTGAACACATATTTGAGTTTTTAAAATTCAAATCAATTAAACTTGAATATGATATATTAAACACAGCAAATTATTTTAATATTTATTTATTTATTCGCTATTTTTACTTACGGACGTTTTCTTACAATTTTATTGTTTTGAAGCAGAAAATGGAATGCATGATTTTTTCCAAATTAAAAAGAATTGCAAAAAAAATGTGATTTTGCTTTTGACCTCTTCTAATCAATCGTCTAATATTCGAAATTCAGCAAATGATTAACAACGACGTCTGTTCATTAGTATTGGAAATAAAAATTTAGTACGTTCGTTTGCTTTTTATAGTATATTCAAAATTTAACTAGCAGTTAAGTTTTAGAAAATTTTAAAATTATTATTAATGTAAAAATGAACGGAAACTAATGAAATGCATTTTTATTGAATTGAAAACGAAGATGAATTTGGTTTTATTATTGTTTTGCGATTATTGCGATCGTTACAAATATTTCACCACTTATAATTCATTTATACTTGTTCACAATATCACTTATAACTTTCTACTTATAACACTGTTAATTTTACTTCGCCTTTATCACTGCTAATATTTTTATACTTTTTATATCGCCAACAATTTTATACTAATCCTATCCTCGAAGAACACCTCTTATATATACTACATGAAATAGCCTCGAAACTGCTGTAATGTTCTAGATAGAACACACCCTTTTTTTCCCTTCCTTTATCAACAATAAGACGATCTTCAAATATTGACACCTAGGTGTGAAATCTATTCTTTTCAATTGTTTTATTTACCAATTTTTATTTCGTTAACCAATCCTTATTCGATAAAACAAATACTTCCTATTAAATGTTTACTTTGGTTGCATTGTTATCTTTTATTGATTTTTATATTTGTAGAACTAACGGGAATTTTCTTGAAAGTTCTATTGTTGTTGTGTTCTATAATCTTCCATATTCGTCACATTCTCCCCCACTTATTTCTGTTCGTCCCGAATAGAATCTAAATCTCCCCCTCTGTAGGGTGCTAATCTTTCTAGATGAACGACTTTTGGTTTCGCTCGTTGACCTTTCTTTATTCGATAAACGACATCGTTTAATTTTGTTATGATGGTATAAGGTCCTTCCCAAGATGTTTGTAGTTTTGGAGATAATCCTTTTCTCCGCTGTGGATTGTGTAGCCATACTAGTTGTCCTTCCTCAAATCCTTTGTTGTTTGCGCGAATGTCATACCGAGCCTTCATTCGATCGCTGGATATCTGTGCTTTCTGTCTGACAAACGTGTGTACCTCCTCAAGTTCTTTTTGAAGTTTATTAACATAATCTTGGACACATAATGATGACGATGGAATAATCCTAAACTTCAGATCACAAGGTAGCCGTAAATCATTTCCAAAAATGGTTGTAGCTGGCGTCGTTTTGGTTGTATCATGCACTGCTGATCTATAAGCCATCAAGAATAACGGAATATGACGGTCCCAATCACGTTGATTCTTGCTTACTACTTTTGCTAGATATTTCTCAAGAGTAGCATTAAATCTTTCCACCATGCCGTCTGATTGGGGATGTGAAGCAGTTGTTCTAGTTTTATTAATCCCAAGTATCTGACAGATTTCTTGAAATATGGTAGATTCAAAATTTCTTCCTTGATCTGTGTGAATTTCCATCGGTACTCCGTAGCGACTTATCCAATTGCTAACTACTGCTTCAGCGATCGTTGTTGCTTCTTGGTTTGGTATTGCACACACTTCTGGCCATTTGCTAAAATAATCCATTATGACTAGCACATATTTGTTGTTGTTATCAGAAGTCGTTAATGGTCCAGCTACATCCATCGCAATTCTCTCGAATGGTGCTCCTACATTATACTGCCTCATGTTACCACGGCTTCTTCGTGCAGGTCCCTTTGCAGCCGCACATTGATCGCATGCTTGACACCATTCCACTACCGATTGACGTGCTCCTGACCAATAAAATCTACGCCGTACTTTAGCAAGGGTTTTGTTAATACCCAGGTGACAGCCACTGGTTCCTTCATGATATTCCTTTAATACTTGAGGTATTCTTATTTTGGGAACTACTATCATTGATTCTTTAACTGATCCGTCAGGACTTTCCCAAATTCTTTTCAAGCATCCATCTTCAATACAGAGGCTGTCCCATTGTGCCCAATATGCCTTCAATGTTTGACTTTTATCGGCAATCTCACTCCATGTAGGTTTTTCTCCCTTTTCCTTGCACTTTATTATTGGTGCCAAGCTCGGATCTTCCAGTTGCTCCTTCCTTACCACTTCATGCGTCCAGTCTTCACTAGGAAGCACTCGCAGAAGCCTGACATCAATAATGTTTTCCTTACTCTCCGCCCGATTACAGTGCTTGCATTCCACCTGGCATGGCCTTCTTGATAATGCATCAGCATTTCCATGTGCACTTCCCCTTCGATGTTCAATGTCGAAATCATAAGCTTGTAAGCGTTCAATCCATCGTGCTACTTGTCCTTCCGGGTTCTTAAATTGCAGTAGCCACCTCAATGCTCCATGATCAGTTCTCAAATGGAATTTTTGACCGTACAAATATTTGTGAAAATGTTTTACACATTCCACTATAGCCAGCAATTCTTTACGGGTTACACAATAATTCCTTTCTGGCTTGGACAGTATTTTTGAGTAATAAGCTATTACTTTTTCTTGTCCATCAATTTCTTGAGATAACACTCCTCCTATACCATCATTGCTGGCATCAGTGTCTAATATGAATTTAAAATTTGGTATAGGGTAAGCCAGAACTGGTGCTGTGCACAATCTTTTCCGAAGCTCCACAAAAGCGTTTTCTTGCTTTTCGGTCCATTCAAAAGCTTTATCCTTCCTCGTGAGCTCATGTAGACTCTTAGCAACATTGGCAAATCCTGGTACAAAACGTCGGTAGTAAGTGCACAATCCCAGAAAACTGCGAAGCTCATGTAAATTCTTAGGTCTTGGCCATTCTTTTACTGCTGTGATCTTATCAGCATCTGTGTGTATTCCATTTGTTGTTACTTTGTGCCCCAAGTACTTTACTTCTTCTCTGAATAGTGTACATTTCTTTGGACTCAATTTTAGTCCTGCTGCTTGGATTCTCTCGAAGACTTCTTCTAAATTCTTCAAATGATCGTCGAAATCCTTGCCCATTACAATGATGTCGTCCAAGTACACAAGGCACGTTCTCCAATGTAATCCTTTCAGCACACGTTCCATTAAACGTTCAAATGTTGCGGGAGCATTACATAGCCCGAACGGCATAACGTTAAACTGCCATAGCCCACTACCCACACTAAACGCTGTCTTTTCTCGATCCTCTTCTTGGACATCTACCTGCCAATAACCACTTTGTAGATCTAATGTTGAGAATAATTTGGCACCTGATAATGTGTCCAAGGTATCATCAATTCGAGGTAATGGGTAGCTATCTTTCTTTGTTACTGCATTCAGTTTTCTGTAGTCGACGCAGAATCTCATAAATCCATCCTTCTTTCCAACTAGAACCACAGGTGAACTCCATGGACTATCTGATTGCTCGATAACACCAGCCATTTTCATATCCTTTACCATTCTATCAGCTTCTTCCCGTTTTGCTAATGGTAATCTTCTTGGTACTTGGCGAATCGGCATCTCTGCTCCCGTGTCAATTTTATGTTTAACCAGATTAGTTCTTCCGTTGTCTGCTGATGTACTGCAGAAGATGGACGAATAACGTTCGAGCAACTGCTCTGCTTCTTTCTTTTGTTCTTTTGTAAGCTCTGTTGTCCACTTTTGTAGTAGATTTTGTATTTCTTTTTTCTGCGTTTGATTTTCGACTTTCCTTTCTGTATGCTGTTGTTCACATTTCACAATGGTAGTTACTTCTTCACATTTACCGACAATTGTTCCTTTCTTGAGGGTTTTTGTTTTGTCTGACAGATTTAGTGTTCTTATCGGTATTCTTAAGTTTTCATCTGGTACAACTAATGTTTTCCCTATAATGATCTCTTGATGTTGTAGACCATTTTCATTGGCTTCCACAACCCACAACCTTGGTGACCCAGAATCTCCCTCCAATCTTCCCCAGACGATTGTTTCGGTATTAGGTGGCAGTTTTTCGCGATGTTCTAATATTATTCGCCTCATACTTGATTCTGCGCCATTCATCTGAAGAACCAACTCTACGTTACCATAATTGAGTACTCCATTTCCAGCGTCTATTACAAATCCATTCGGCCTCATGAAGTCCATACCCAAAATTACTTCATCAACGATGTCTGCCACTAGAACTTCATGCTGGAAGTGCGTATTTCCTATTTTCATATCGACAATTTTGCTTCCCCTGATAGTTGCACTTTCCCCTGTTGCTGTTTGTATTCGATATTTTTCTGCTGGTTGTAATTCCCCTTTTAGTAAATCTGTACGGACTATTGTGCGAGTTGCTCCAGTATCTAGCGTAATGATACAGTTGTTGTCATCAATTTCAGCTCCAATCGTTAAACTGTCATCATTCCTTGCGATTCTTGAAATAGGGATGGAGATTATGGGGCATTCGGTTGTGGGAGCCAGCTTACGCCCCTTAAAGCTGACTCGTTTTAGTTTAACCCTTCCGCTGCTATTTGACCATCCTCTCCCACTTGAGCCTTTTCTTCAGATGATCTCCGTCTGATTGGTGATGTTGATCTTCCCCGTTTTCGTCTGGCCTCTCTGCATTTTCGAGATATGTGACCAAGTTTGTCACATACCCAACATCTTATTCTACTGTTAAATTCTCCGGATCTTCTTTGGGGCCTAAAACTATCCTCTTCTTCCATTTCTACACGGCGTACTTTGATTGTTGGTTTGACAATTGCTTGTGCCGTCTCACTAGTCAATGCACAAGCTATTGTTTCAGCAAATGTAGCTTTAGGTGTCATCACAGCTGACTTTCGCGTCTCTGGATCTCTTATGCCGTCGATGAACGCATCTATCTTCATTCTTTCCATATAGTCTGGTGATGCATTTCCATGTGCCATATGTACCAGACGTTCGATCGCAGACGAAAACTCTTGCAAACTTTCTCCGATTCGCTGATAGCGACCCTTCAACTCAAGTCTGTATATCTCCCGCTTGTGGTCACTACCATATTTGCGATCTAAAGCCTTCATAATCTCATTGTAGCTCCTTCGATCTTGTTCTGGAACTGCTTGTATTGTTTCTGCTGCTTCACCCTTCAGTGCCACTATTAAAGATGCCACACGATGTGTTTCGTTCCAACTGTTCTGATCAGCTGCTGTTTCAAATTGGAATTTGAAAATTCCAAACGATGATGTACCATCGTATGTGGGCGGTTTTAACTTCATGCTTTGTGTTTGTTGAGCCGTGTGAATTGTTTTACCATTAATTTCAACATCTTGAAGCCTTTTTTCAAAATTTACAACCATTGATTGTACTTTCTGGTTTTCGTCGAGAACTTTCTGCTGCAATTGCTTTACTTCTTGTTGTACTTTCTCGACCTCTCCATGGAATGTGTTTGAAATTTGAAGAATCTTTTCTTCCATTAATTGCTTCATTTCTCGATTTGTTGCCAATTGTTTATCGATGTTTGCAGACTGTTGATTGATGGTTATGGACTGCTGCTTTATTTCTTCTCGACTTGCAGCTAATTGTTGATCGATGTTTGCAGACTGTTGCTTTATTTCTTCTCGACTTGCAGCTAATTGTTGATCGATGTTTGCAGACTGTTGATTGATGTTGACATCTAACTTTTTCATTTCATTACTCATGCTGTTACTTTGCAAATCTAACTTTTTGTTCATAACCTCCATGTTTGCCTTTACATCTGCTCTCATGTTGAAACTCATTTGCTCCATCATAGCCTTTAACTGTGCAAAGTCGTTGTTTGCTGGTACGACTTGCCTCGTTGCTTCAACAGCACCATCTTTATCTTCAATATTTCCTGCATCTGGATTTACATCTGCTTCTTTTTGCCCAAAACCATATTTTTCTGGATCCAATCCAGCTGCTTCCATAGCTTTTATTAAGCGTTCTTTCAACTCATTCTTGGTTCCCGTTGTTGAAAGGTTCCTTCTCTCCAATTCGCTCTTCAGATCTTGAACTTTTAATCCATTCAAATCCATCTTATTTCCCAATTTCACTTCTGACACCAGTTGTAACGTTTCTTAGCCGAGTTACAATTATTTAGTTCGATCACTAAATCAGGAAATTTAAAACACAATGGATTTTCTAAACGTTATACTTTTATTCGTTCAAGATTTTACAATAAAAATATTTCTCCTATTACTATTCCCTAGTTCTTCTTGTACCAACAATATTTCACCACTTATAATTCATTTATACTTGTTCACAATATCACTTATAACTTTCTACTTATAACACTGTTAATTTTACTTCGCCTTTATCACTGCTAATATTTTTATACTTTTTATATCGCCAACAATTTTATACTAATCCTATCCTCGAAGAACACCTCTTATATATACTACATGAAATAGCCTCGAAACTGCTGTAATGTTCTAGATAGAACACACCCTTTTTTTCCCTTCCTTTATCAACAATAAGACGATCTTCAAATATTGACACCTAGGTGTGAAATCTATTCTTTTCAATTGTTTTATTTACCAATTTTTATTTCGTTAACCAATCCTTATTCGATAAAACAAATACTTCCTATTAAATGTTTACTTTGGTTGCATTGTTATCTTTTATTGATTTTTATATTTGTAGAACTAACGGGAATTTTCTTGAAAGTTCTATTGTTGTTGTGTTCTATAATCTTCCATATTCGTCACAATATTTTCTATTTCATTATATATGATTTCATTATATATGCATTATATAAAATAAATATCAACATTTAGGTGAAGACCTTTAAGAAAATTTTCAATAATTAAATTCGGACGCCGATGTTTTTGGACCTTCTACTGACAAAATTTCAGACCCCGTCGTGCAGAAGATTTCTCTGGAGAACGCTTACAGATAAACAACAACTTTGGTTTATTATTACATAGAAGAAAAAGATAGATTTCTCGTAAGTTTATTATATACATCATCGACCCTAAAATTTTATTAATTATGCTGTTTCGAGTATGAAAAAAAGCAAAATTATTTTTTATAATTTATTCAATTTTAGTTAAAAAAATACTTCTGTTTCCAATTTACACATATTTTAAAAACTAATTAACAAATAATTTTAGTATGAAATTTAATAAATTTTATTAATCAACAGTTTTTATTTTAAAGTCTACTATTACAGTAAAACTAACCTCTAACAAACATTTCTATTTCCGAACCGTCCACCAGTATAACAACGTATGTGTTATAGAATTTATCACCTGACCCAGATGAACACAATAAAATAAAAACTAAACACTAACAAACGTTCAACTGTTATTTTGTCACCTTCAAATCAACCAATTGTTTGATGTGTTCGCACTCTATCGCGAAGATATTCAGTTCTTGTGGAGTTAGGGTTTGTACGATAAATGAAATGAATAAAAACAATGATAAAATTCGTTATGGTCATTATAAGCTCTATCTACGGAAAATTACAAAAATGTTTCAGTCAGACACGATATTTTTCCATTTAAAATAATAAACTTATATTAATATGTTTTCGCTTTAAAATATAATATTAACATTTGTAATTTACAAAATTTGTTCATCAAAACTAAATTCTTTAGTTTTTAACTAAAGAATGAGTATCAATCACAGACGTGTTTTTATATAATTATAATTAGGAAGCAATCCATTAGACCATCAATACATACACACTTAACCAAGTTTTTTCATTAAATCTTTTTTTAAATATAAGCAAACAAATATTTTAACGAAACTGTAATTTGCAGTTGTATTCCCACAGCATATATCACTAATATATATCACCGAAAACTTAATCCATATTTTTTTGTTACTTGTGGAGTATGTACAGAAGCAACGGACATCAATAACGGAACGTCATTATCCGAAAGATCTAATGCTGTGGTTAGTTTGTTTAGGGAGCAAAATTCTGTGTCCAACAGAAATGCTGCTAATGTTTCCGATTGAAAATACAGTTCTTGTAGTTTTGATTCCATATATGACATACACTGAAAGATATACAAATTGTTTAGTAAACAATAAAATAAGTATAGGGTGAATTCACTGAATATTATGGATACATACATGGTAAGCGGAAGTACCAGCCCCCCACATTGCATGAACGGTCTCTAACATTGAAGCAACAATTTGAGACATACCAACTGCCCCACCTGAAGAAACCCCACTTGGTAATACATACGATTGTGATGATATCAACTGAACTTCCCTGAAAAATGTTTTTAAAAAAATTACATATTTTAGGTGGGATATATTTAATTTAATATATATGAGCATTATATTAGGTCACATATTTTTGAAATTTTGGGAAGACTGAGAGCCAATAGGATAGTTTTCGAAACAAAATATCAACAACCGATCTGTTGAAGTATCCATCAATGAAAACGCATTAGATATCTCAAAACCCTTTTAATTGAATTTGGCATGCCAACTTGATCACATAGCTTGTTAAGTACGAGTTCCACCCCGCAGACGAGTAGGTAATTCAAAACTTTCTGACTGATCGATTTCGACCGAATAATGTTGTTTTGCATGCCATCCAAAAATCGAGAATTTGTTTAAATGCAAAAATATTTCACAAAGTTTGTTTTGTTTTTTAGTCCTTTTAGTCGAAGCTTATAATGCAATGAAAGTAGCTCGATCACATCAAACTACCAGATCTGTTGCGTTGATAGATATCTTAGCTGATTACTCAGCCGTCTGGAAGCCAAATTTACTGGGTCATAAAATTGAAAACATTAACGTCAGTTCTAAATTACGGTTATTCCTTTTATTGCTTTCGAAGTTGTGTTTCAAAATAGACTAATATAAGAATTAAACCAATTCCGGCGAAGCTCTTGTAATAAGTTTTTTCGAAAATATTTTGTTAAATATAGTAACGTATTGTAAAGTTCGCTCGCTTTCCACAATACATAAATTACAACATAAAAAGTTTATACTTATACTTACCATTTATCAGTATTTCCAATAATTGCTATATTTTCAGTCGGTGTTTGATCCAAAATAGCACAATGCGATGCTAATACTAAGTCATTTTTTAATGTTGTCTCCCACTTTGTTGGTGGACAAAGTAATCCCTATAAAAATATAAAAAACTATTTATTGGAATTTGTTCCAATAAAAAAATTAATTGTGCATTACCTGCAACACCATATCCGAAATATAATGATCAGCGATTCCTATAAATAACGATGGAATAAATCCAGGATTCAAAACTAATAGTTCTCCATTTTTTAAATTTATTTCTGGTTTTTTTAAGTATTTCGTTTTAGACTTAGGCATTGGAATGGATACAATTTTCATATTATCTTTATCGTCAAATATACATTTATTTTCTGAAATTTCTTGAACACAAATAATTGGATTTGTATTTAATTCTGAAATATTTGTTGTTGTTTCTAACAAATTCGTTTGTGAATTTGATTGATAATTATTTTCGTTGATGTCACATGAAAACTCTAATTCAGACGCGTTAGATGGTGTTGTTAAAAAATTACCACCATTAAGACCATTATAGCAACCACATTCACAATTATCATCATGGTCACTATCTATTGTTTCCGTCGAAATACTATTACTTCCATTAAACGATGCAAGGGTACTTGTGCTTGCACCAGAATTTATTTTCATTTGCTGCTCTATTTTCAAACCTTTCTCCAAAAAATTATAATTCGATATATCTAAATTTTTATTTTTCATATAATTCGTTGCAATTTGTGGATATTGTTCAAAATTAAATTTAACTCCGGAATGTTTTTTAAATTTATGTTTACAAATTTTCTTTTCTGGGTTTACTTGTTCTTGCACATTCACCACTGGTACTGGAATTTCAGGTTGTATATGACTCATAATGCTTTCGTTACAAGCTTTACTTAATTCTAAATTAGGTGCGTTTTGATGTTTTATATCCACGAGCTCCTCATTTTCACCTAATACAAACACAACGTTATTGTTATTTTTAAGTAAAGGACTAATGCTTTCGACTGTCTCTTGCTTTGTTTTTTCTACATAATTTAGGAATTCTAAGCTCATATCATTTTTAATTGGTTCAACTCCCCATTGAAATCTATCACTATTTCCTATACTGTTAGAAGTTATTAAATCCGATAAAGTTGTTACATTATTAGTTTTGTCTACTAGATTATTTTTCATATTACTATCTTCATTTATTTTACAACATTTTGAATTTTTTAAATATTTTAAAGAGCCCCATTGACTTGAGTTTCTAACAACAGTCGATTTTTTGTAAAGGTGCTTAGAAGACCTACTGTCATCAATCACATTGAAATTATCCGATACTTCGATTCCCTTTTCTAAACAAATTCCATCCTCAACAGCTTTCATATCCCATAAAAATGGAATATGGTTGGTCTGTTGTGGATTTGAATCAACCAAGTCTATTCCATTTTCTAAGGGTGTGAGATTATTTTCAATAGACGAAATAACACGTTTCGGTTTAGGTTGATACGTTTTTAAATCTGTTTTTAATTTTTTATTCATTTCTATGCCAGTATCCATCAAATAATTTCCAATTCGCAGTTCTTGTTGAACAAAATGCGAGTCACGATACACTAATACGTTTGGAATATCGTTCATAACATGTTTTCTAAAATCCATGGTTTGTTTATCAACTACAGGAGTAATATTATAATTACTAATTTCTAAAATATTCTGAGCATCATCAGTCTTCGGTTTGTTAATTGTAATACTTTTCCTAGTTATATATGGAGTTTCGTTCATTAAAATACTTAAATGTTTAACACAAGATGCAGTTCTTGATATACCGGTAGATTTCGATCCCGCTAATAAAGGTAATTTCTTTGAACTAGTTCGTTCTTCATTGAAATTATTATTTTCGTTTTTTTCTAGATTATTCATTATATTTTTAATTACTTCTTTATCAATCACATGTTCTTGATGTTCTCGTTTGATTTCGCCACACCGAATAAAATATGTTAAAACATTTAATATTTTATCTAAAATATTTGGATGCTGACCGCAAATAATTGTTTTACTTTTTTTGGGTGGGTTTCCTATTGATCCATACAAGTCTCCAATTTGTGCCCATAACGCACTATATGGATGAGATTTTGATATATCAGAAATTTTTAATATTGTTGCATTGGCAGATTGTATATAATTAGATGTTGCCTTGGCAGATAACAAAGGTGCAACAGTACCAACCCATCCCAAATGATTAGTTAAAATCGCGGTTAAGAGTGTACTAATAAAGCTAAATTTGAAATGCAGAATAATATATACATAAATTAAATATTCGAAATTAATAAACTTGTTAACAATTATTTACTTACAAATTAGTATCTTTGGTATCAGCACTATTAATTAGCCAACATAGTTCATGCATAAAATTGTGAGCCAAGTTATCCGGACTTTTCGCATTACCGCAGCTAAGTGTAAGCCAAATAGGTGTAACTAATCGTGGTGCTGTAAACAAATCTGTAATCCATGTTACTGTTGTATGATAACCTTTGATCATTGTTTGTAGAAAATTCTGTCGATTAATATATGCATTTTCTGCTGCAGCACGTAAACGACATAACATTGATTCTAATAAGCTAATATGTTCTGAGCAAAATACTTTCATATTTTCTTCTTCGGAATCATTAAAAGTTATACATATTGCTAATCCTAATTTTGCTCTTCTAATATTATGTTTTGAACTATTTTGTCCGCCTGGACAAGAGTGATAATATTGTGTGGCGTCTAAATTAGATTTTATAGTATTTGTAACGGATAGATTATGATGGTCTACCTGTTCACTATTTCTTCTACGTAATACATATTGATCATTTGTCACAGATATATTGTCTTTAATATATCCTATAAAATCATTCATGGACGATTTATTTTCAAATGAAGTTGATAAATTTTTTAAAATCCTTCTTTGTAAATTTATGTCATTCATTTTTTGATTTGTTGTTTCACTAAAAGTTGAATCTGTACTTTGTTTTCTACTTCCATCATATTCACTTGATATTGAACCCAAAGAGAGAGGATATTGCGAAGCTATATTCCATGGATCAGTTCCCCCATATCCAGAATCATTTGAACTATACGCAATATTACTATCATTCATAAACGCTTGTATGCTAGGTACTTCAAGAGGATTGGTGGTTGAATTGCCAGTTGACCCATGCAAAAAACTTGGCACACATACTGCTACAGATAATGAGAAGGAGTTTAAAGATGTTGTATCGGTAGAACTTCTATCACTTCCAGTATGATTTGGATCGGAGTTTGATGCAAAAGTGTTGGTTTTAACAGGAGATAAAAATACTTGAGAGCAAAGTAACCGAGCTGGTGATCGTAACCAATGTACCTTAAAAGCCGCTCCCCTAAATGACATTGCAACAGATCCAAAAATCATTTCTCCAAAATTAACGTCATCTGTATTGGGTCTGGAATACTAAAAGTAAAAAATAAATTTAAATGATTTTTTTATTTTAAATTGAGAATTTTACCGAATATCCATATCCATCGCATATTTGAATAAAACCATTACTGCATTTGGAATCATTTATCTTAGATGAAATTGGAATTCTTTGAATTGAACTTGAGTCAAAAAGCAATCGACGACCTCTCCAATCGCATTCTCGAAAAAATATAATGCGCACTTGCTCATCTTTAAACGGAAACCTATAAAAATAGATTAAAGTAGTTGTAATATTATGTAATATTAGTATTGAAGGAAAAATTGACGTCGGCATTTTTAGACTTTGTCAACGTTCTGCGTTGTCTTTTCTCTTAAATAATAATCATAAGTATAAATAGAGTTAATATGGTTATTTGGGATTTTTACACATTTAAACGTAAAATAAGACGACGGTTAATGTATTTTATGAAATTTTCAGATAAAGACAATCTGTAACATTTAACCATATTAAACGAATTGGTGACCCTGACATTATATCTGCGATTATTATTCCCATTGGTGGGAATTCTTAAATCATTGAAATTATATTCAATTCAAATCAGATACTTGTTTTTGCAGAATTTAAGTAAGACTGAGTTCCAATTCATGCTAAATTGTACTAAACGTGCTAATTCAATTTAGTCAACTTTTTATTTGACTAAATCCATATTTTTTTCTAAATAATTGTAAAGAAATTAATGTTTTTATCAATATCGGATAACTAAAACACATAATTTTAAATTAATATTGGTGCTTGTTCCTTAGTATTAGAACTTGAAATAATTACCTTTCGAATTACATATTAGAATTCAAATTAAAATTATATTCAGTTACGAATTTGCCATAAAATAACCTAATTATAAATTTACTAGGGGGTATAGATAATTCAGTTGTTTCAGTCAAATCGAACACGGCTATTATGAAATATTTCTCTAAAGCAGGCTACAGACCTACAATCAATTTGTCAATCAATTCGAAAACGAAAATAAACGAAATAAAATTTAGTGTAAAAATCCCCTAAATTTTATTTCGTTTATTTTTGTTTTCAATTGTTTGACAAATTGATTGAAGTTCTGTAGCCTGCTTATCTTGTTTTGCAAAGAAAGAACAAATCAATTCTATGAATTGTTTCTTTAATTTCTAATCAATAGAAAATATTTAAAAACAACGAAAAATAATAAATAAATCAAAAAAAATCAAAGAAAAATAATAATAATAATATTTAAAAACAAAGAAAAATAATACGTCTATCCACTCCGAAAGCAAAGCATAAACTAAATTGAAATTATAAGAGAAAATATAAAATACTAAATAGAAATTTAATAAATTTCGTTTGTTTCGTTTTTTATTTTTATTTTTTCCCTACCGTATACTCTTCAGTAGTCTTTTCTATATGGCTACGCTTTTTCGTTTTTTGTAGAGATTACATTTTATGATTTTGATATAGATTACATTTGATTAGATTTGATATAGATTACATTTTATGATTTTATTACTTTTTGATATTTTGTATACAATAAAAATTATTAATTTTTTGTAAAAATTTCTCTGTTCATGCATTCAAGTTTTGATTAGACATCAAAAACAAGTTAAAATTGTAACCTAAAATTACTTAACAGAAAATTAAATCACTTTAACAAGTTATTGAAATATAACATATTGTGTTTGTAATTATTGTGTAAAGAATTCCAGCTTCAAAGCAGATACATTTTGGTCCTTCGAGCCGGATTACGGATCACAATTATTGTATTTTTGGATCAACAACCAGTCACCAAACCACTCGGGATTCTTAAAGTAAATTATTAAACAAACATACCTGCAAAGGTGGATCAATATCTACGACGAAACAACAATGCTACAGATAAAAGCAATATTAACATTCGCGGATGACACGGCAAATGTGGATCTAGTAAGTCTTTAGACGCGATTAGATAATCTTTTAAAGTTAATGAAAACCTTTTCTGAAACAGAATTATTTTCAAAGGATCCAGATATTGTTTCGTTAGCTATGTGATGAGCTATGTGAATGTGATGTTAGCTATGTGAATGTGATTAGATTTACTATAGTGCTATGACAAAGCTGAATACTAAAATTCAAGAAATTCATGGAGAACAAATAATTCAAAATACGTCAACTACCTTTAACAACACCACCACTTCTGGTAACCAGCCACATGGGGAATTGGGAAATTAAACTGCCTCGATTAACCTTACCAACATTTGATGGGAATTATAAAGAATGGCAGTCATTCCACGACATGCTCAAGTGAATGGTGCATAACAACCTAGTGTGCAAAAACTGCAATATTTAAAGGGTGCTTTAGGAGGGGAAGCCAGTGCATTATTACGCCACCTAGAGGTTACCGAAGCCAATTATATTGAAGCTTACCATAAGCTTATTAAACGATACACCAAGCGCAAATTATTTTTGAGCTTTTTTAAAAACATTTGTCAACCAACCAAATATAAAACAAGCATCTGCAAAGCATCTACGTCAAGTAAGTGATACTTCAGACGAAGTCATCCGTGGGATCAAGTCATTAGGAAGCAGTGCAGAGGGTCGTGACCCATGGCTAATTTAGTTAGTAATTCATAAATTGGACGAAGATACCCAGCAACGTTGGTCTCAAGAGTCTAATGATGAGGATTTTCCATCCTGGAAATCGTTTATTGATTTTCTAAATAATTGTGCCGATTTGCTTGAAATGTGTCAAACATCATATAAAAATCCGAAACCTTTACGAGCCACGATCGCGCAGAGTCATACAACCAAGATTTGTCCATTATGTGATACAGTCCACTACCTATTCGAGTGTACCAAATTTAAGGAAATGGATGTCAATGCAAGACGTGATCTAATACAGAAAACCAACCGTTGTTTCAATTGTTTGTGTGATTCGCATTTGGTATCAAGAAGTCGATCAAAATCCAGTTGTTTTAAATGCAGAAAACGGCACAATACATTGCTTCATTTAAAATTCAATCACAGCAATATTTCAAGTGGAAACAATACCGATAAAAAATTTGAACCCAGCTACATAAAACCAGATGTACCTATAGTGAAAATGAGAAAACATGTTAATTTTGGCCCTGATTCGGAGCCAGATGTTATAAATGCCACGGGATGGGTGGCTTGGACCTTTATGCATAAAACTAAAAATTGAGCCGGAACAAACAAAAATTATACCTATATGTATAGTTATGAAATATATATAGCGGAAAACGTGATGTTCCTGACGGAACTTGAGATGGGAGTCTCTTAACAAATCAATTTAATGCCTAGCTTGACATTTCAAACATTCAAATCTAAAATAAAATGTATACATATATCCATATAAATATAATTACAAAAAAAAGAACTTAGCTTAATTTGGTGTTGTTGGTTTTATTTTGTTATCCTCCTACTTCTAGCTTTGGTTATGTATTTTAAATCTTGAGGTTTTTTATCAGATATTTCCAAAAAGGTTATTTGAACATATTCCTACTGTACTAATTCAATCGCCCAAAACAAATATTATTAACTGACTTCAATTTCCTTGGGTTACATTAGCTTTTTATTTGTGCGCTGCTAGTTACATTTATCGTTTTTAGTAACCATTTTTTATCAAGAAAACTTGGTTTATCCACAAATTGTTCAGAAATAAAATACCATTGCACGATTTGATTTTCTTAAGTCACTCAAATTTTTATTTTTGCGCGTCTGTTTTCACTTTACTAAGGAAAACGCTAGAGCCATTTTGAAACTACATGTTTAATTAATTTTTCAAATTTCACTTAATCTAGAATGACTTCCAAGAGTCAGACAATTGAAAATACAAGTACCGGCTATTTATTTTATCAAAAAACCTACAACTAACATTTTGTTTTAGTTTTTGAAATACGAGAAATATTATTATTCTATCGAATTTAAACTCGATCTTGTTTTTAGTTAAACACCAATTTTCAAGTTTTTCTTTTTTATTAATTTTAAATTAATGCTTTAGGTTTTAAGACTAAACGCGAAATGAATTTTAGGAAAAAAATGTGTTTTACTTTGACACATCATATCTTAAGCAAAAACAAAATGAAGCAAACTTGAGCAACACAAATCATGTTCGTTAAATGAAGATAATGAGTTCTTTTATTTATCTGTTGTTATATTTGAATTTAGGGCTGTTCGGTATGATTTGAAATTCTTTTAAATTGTTATGATTGTAAAAATGAAATGGAATGATGGAAATATATTTTGATTGAATGAAAAAAAAATAGAAATTGGTTTTAATATGATTTATGAGAATATCCGACGTTAAAAACATTGACTTGTCTAAGTCCCACAGCTATCCAGTGTACCAAGCTGGACCAACAAAATTTAATATGGGGCTTTTGCAAACAGCTTTAGTGGATGTTCGTGGAGCCGGTGGTATTTTATATACTTGCAGAGCACTTTTAAACTCAGGAAGTTTAGTCTCATTTATAACTGAGTCTTGTGTTCAGAACTTGGGACTTAAACGGCGCAAACGTCGTACTATTGTCGAAGGTCTGTCATCTACAAAGGTGGGGACATCAACAGGAGTAGTATATATCGAAGCATATTCTCGAGTTATGAGTAATTTTATCGAAAATTACTTCTCAACAATCACAGATAAATATAGATGATCAGCATATACAGGAATTTAAACATTTAAATTTGGCAAATCCAGGGTTAACGGAGCCAGGTGAAATAGATATTCTAATTGGATGTGATCATTATTTTTTCGATCATAAATTTTTCACTCCATACCAATTGCTCCATGTTTATAAGTCCTATATTCGTCCCTGTATGGAGTACTGCTGTCAAGTTTGGGGTGCTGCCTCTGTTTCCATCTTGGCCCTCTTGGACTCTGTTCAAAAGCGAGCTATACGAATTGTAGGTGATCGAACTTTGACATCACAACTTGATTCCCTACAACATCGTCGCACTGTTGCTGACCTCGTTGTTTTTTACAAATATCGTCATCAGCAGTGCTCAGATGAAATCAGCGGCATCATGCCTCAAACTTATTCTTACCCCCGTTCCACTCGGCAATCGGCTGCCGCAACCAGTGAAACGGTAAAGATCCCGCGCTGTCATACTGGCAGATCGCAGAGAGACTTCTTTGTCCGAACTGCGTACAAATGGAATAGTTTGCCGGAACACTTAGTCTCAGGTGGCTTCAACCCACAGATGTTTAAAAAAAGCGTTAATCTACACCTCAGAACGCCAGTTGTTGTGGGACCCAGGTCTAGACCTAGGTCTTAAAAGGTATTTATGTGTTGTTGTGACACATATTCTAAACCCTATTACACAACACATTTTATTAAAAAAAAAAAAAAAAAAAAATTATTTATCTTTAATCCTTCCTGGTCATATTAAAAACAATAAATCTAAATTAATAGCACAAGAAACCATTCTGGAATGGATAGTATCTGCGACATTAACTGAGATAGAACCATTAACAGTAACAAGCTTTTGTTCATCGATCAACATTTATAAATCCTTGACCAAATTTTGGGAATTGGAAGATTTTAAATCAAATATACCATCATTCAATATATAAGGAATCAAGTACAACAACAAAATTAACGGTTGTTTTTGATGCCTCGGAAAAAACCAAAACCGATCGATCTTTAAATGATATACATTACTGTTTGTAGGCCCATCAATTCAACAAACACTACAGCAAATTCTACTACGGTTTCGCTCTCATAGATATGTGCTAACAGCAGATTTAGAGAATATGTCCCGTCAAATTTTAATAAGTCAATCGCATACAGACTTCCAAAGAATTGTTTGGCGAGATGAACCAAATGATCCCATATAAGAATTTAGATTACTTACTGTTACGTATGGAACAGCACCAGCACCATTCTTGTCTACTCGTGTTTTAAAACAAATATCGACTGATAATAGTCAACAATTTCCTGCGTCGGCGTCCGTAATTACTAGGGATTTTTTTATTGACGATCTGATGACCGGGGCGGATACGATTGATCAACTTACGATCCTAAAGAAGGAAGTATCTGCAATAATGAAGGCAGCCAGGTTTAACCTCCACAAATGGTTAACAAACTGTCCATCAAATGATGAAATTGTAACCGACAGCACTAAAATAATCGAAATCAGTAAATAATTCATGTTCTCAAAGGTTTTAGGTGTTTATTGGAATACAAGTTCTGATTATTTTACCTACCAAGTCTCATTAAACCAAAATCCTACATTGACTAAAAAAGGGATGCTTCCGAAGCATCAAAGTTATTTGATCCGCAAGGTTGGCTTGACCCAATAACCCTTTTTGTTATAATTATATTTCAGAAGACATGGGCAAAATGTTTAGATTGGGACGACCTCCTACCAAAGGATATCTTAGATTATTGGTGCAAGTTTCGAAACCAACTTAAACTAATAGTCTATTACCATACAAAGATAGCTTAAGTTTATTTCCAAACCAATCACCTTACACGGCTTTTCAGATGCATCCCAAAATGCGTATGCGGCAGTCGTAAATGCAGCTTGTTTCAACGAAAAAGTGAAATAGATGTAACAATTGTTTCTGCCAAAACTAAGGTCGCACCAGTACAAAAGCAGATAACAATACCAAAGTTAAAACTCTGTGCAGCGTTGCTTCTCGCAAATTTAATGGATAGTGTGCTAGAACTATTGACCGATCGAGAAACAACTATTTTTATGTGGACCGATTCATCAATCGTCTTATCATGGCTGGAATCAGTACCACGTTCGCTAGATGTCTTTACTGGAAATCGTATTTTGCAAATCATAACCAATTACCCCAGAAGATCTTGGCATCATATAGCTACCAACCATAATCCTGCCGATTGCGCTTCTAGAGGTGTGTTACCAGCTGAATTACTCCACCATAATCTTTGGTGAACGGGACAGGAATGGTTTAAATATCAAACCTCTGCATGGCCAACTAAGTACCAATCACCTGCCATTTACTATCGTCACCATCTACGAGCGATATACAAAATACCAATTCACAAAGATCCAAATCCTCTAGACTACCTAACCTTGATCCTATCCTTAGTCAAAATGGTTTACTTAAAATTTCTTCCCATAAAGTTACAACGGAAAACAAATTGTTCACTTAAGGCTTTTAAATATTTCCATTATTCAAAGTTTGTTAGAATTGTTGCTCGTTTGTTACAGTTCATTCATAATTTTAAAAAAATAATAAAAAATGAGCCCAAGGAGTATATGTTGTCAGTACAAGATTATAAGAACGCATCAGAACAAATAATCAAATGGACACAATCGGAATCATTTGAGATCGAACTAATTTATAGCTTATGTTATCAAAAACCATTACCAAAATGCAGTAAGCTGGTATCTTTAAACCCATTCCTAGATGAAGATGACATTCTCCGTGTTGGAAGTCATATCCGAAATGCAAATGTTCAATATGATACTAAATTTCCAATCATTCTACCAGCAAAGCATATTGTTACTGAGTTCATAATAAACGAGACGCATACTAAACATCTTCATGTTTCTCAGTCATTGATAGTCGCAATCCTAAGACAAAGGTATTGGATCATCAATTGCAAAAATATAGTTCGTCAACAAATTCATAAATGCGTAACGTGTACTCGATATAAGGCTACGAAAATTAACCAATTGATGGGCGAGTTACCACCTGCACGAGTGAATTTTAAATACGCATTTCAACGAACGGAAGTTGACTATGCTGATCCTATTTGGCTGAAAGCGATGAATGGTAGAAAGAGTATACCGCAAAAGGCATACATAGCCTTTTTTGTCTCTCTAAGCAGCAAGGCTGTACATATAGAACTAGTAACTAGTTTGTCCACCGAAGCCTTCATAGCTGCTCTCAAACGATTTATGTCCCGAAGAGGTGTTAGTGCTGATATGTTCATCGACAATTGCACAAATTTCGTTGGTGCTAGGAATGAGTTTTTAAAATTGAAAAACTAAACAAATCAAAACAACACAATCAGTTAATATCAAATTTTCTTCTAGATTTCAACACAAGTGGCATTCGATTCCTCGTTTGCTCCTAAATTTGGTGGTCTTTGGGAGGCTGCAGTGAAATCCACCAAGTATCATATTAAACGTGTGCTTGGTACCACACTTCTGAATTTCGAAGAGATGTCCAGCTTACTGGTTCAGATTGAAGCGATCCTGAATTCAAGACCAATTTGTGTGTTGTCACCTCAAGAGGATGCATTGACGCCAGCACACCATATTGTTGGTCAACCATTGACATTGCTACCAGATCCCGATTTTCGTTCAATAAAGCAGAACCGATTGTCTCGTTGGCAGTTGGTCCAGCAGATGATGCAACATATGTGGTCCCGTTGGCACCAGGAATACTTGACGACTTTGCACAGTCGCTCTAAATGGCAACACAAACAAAAAAACTTCAAGATAAATGATATCGTGTTAATTAGAGAAGAAAACTCACCACCAGCAACCTGGCCTCTAGGAAAAATTGTTGAAGTTCATCCTGGCAAAGACGAAGTGGTTCGGGTAGTGACGTTGCGCACTAAATATAGCACAGTCAAACGAGCGATTTCTAAGATCGTACTGTTACCAATATCTTGAATCGGATGATTCAACCCCGGCAGGATGTTTGTTCCTTAGTATTATAACTTGAAATAATTACCTTTCGAATTACATATTTAAATTCAAATTAAAATTATATTCAGTTACGAATTTGCCATAAAATAACCTAATTAAAAATTTTTTACATTTTATGATTTTATTACTTTTTGATATTTTGTATACAACAAAAATTATTAATTTTTTGTAAAAAAAAAAATTGTAACCTAAAATTTCTTAAAAAGAAAATTAAATCAATTTAAAAAGTGATTGAAATATAACATATTGTGTTTGTAACTAATGTGTAAAGAATTCCAGCTTCAAAGCAGATATAATTGGGCGATTTTGTTAAATCAAATTTACATTTAGCAATTTAGTACAATTTAGCAGCTAATTGGAACCCAGTGTAAGGGTACAGTATGTAATCGACAGCGTTTAGATTTAAAAGGCTGACTGTGTTATCCAGAAAATGGATACTTTTGGTAAAAACTAAAACGCCTCCGCTTATTATTACAGTTTTTTATTTATTTACTTCATAATTGGATCTCATTTCATTTTTGGATACAATGCAAATGTGATTTAAATTTTAGAGTCAATTTAGATTTGATTTAGCTTTCCTTTAATGAAGCTGTATCGTAAATTAATTTCTGAGTTAATTAAGTAAAATATAATCGAATTGATAGCGCCAATTATATTTAGTTTTGTTTTAGAGAAATGCGAATGTGCTGTCGAAAGAAAATTACCGATCTAACCTAGAAATTTAATTAAATAAAAATATGTCACTAAGCTGCAATTGATAACAATGCAAGTGCTATCTATGGCATCACATCAAATACCGGAGAAACTCGAACAATCATATCCGTACATAAATATTTAACAAAAGGGGAATTTCCACCAGTAGAAAAATATCAAAAAAAATCACAATATAAGAAAGTGCACCTGTCAGGGGAACAACATTATTGATATACAAAAAGAGAACACACTTTCACATACAAGTCTTGCTACCAACTAGCTATAATGATTGGAGAAGTTATTATATCAGATGTATTCTGAGCATGGCTTTCATGACGCTGAATGGATTTATAATGGAGACTGGCTATGAAATATTCATGTTTGGTAATATGGAGTTGACGCTACAGATTTATGGTGCAGAATGAACTCTAAGGTAAATAAAATTAGAACTATCATCTAAAGAAAATTCTGGGTTACCAAGGTTTTAGTTTCAAGTATGGACAAATGATTTTACCAAAGAATACAAACGACGAGAAGCAGATAAAATCGTAAAACATATTAAATATTCTACGTGAGGTATTTCTTAGCCGGAATGAAGAATAGAACTGGGATCCTGCGTTGACTATAGGAATTTTTTTGTAATAAAAACTAAAAAGTGTTGTGTAATTGGAATTACAATATGCGTTCTGAGGCGTTGCCTGCTTTTTTAACCTATGTAGATTCAAGGCACTCGAGACTATTGATTCGGGTAAATCGTGTGGTTGAGTGAGTGGTTTCGACAGTTTGCATAAAATTGACGAGTAAAACGGGAAAAATTATATGTTTGAGGTATGATAGATCTGATTTCATCCGAGCACTGCCGATGACGATATTAACAAAAAACAACGAGATCAGCAAAAGTACGATTATGTTGTAGTGAATCAACATCTGATGTTAAATTCCGATCACCAACAATTCGTATAGAAATAACGTATTTGAACAGAATGCAAGACAGCCAGGATGGAAACCAAAGTTGCTAAAAAATAGAGCTAAAGGATTATTTAATTGAAACTAATTAAATAATGGTTGCATATCGTTAGCAATGGATATAAAAAATGATAGCTTTGAATCCAGAAGTTCTTAAAGTACTTCAGACACTATATTGAAAGAGATGAACTACGCAACGAGAATTCAATGAAATGGATTCTAAGCCTCAGCTCAAAACAAAACAAAATAGCAATATCATTCAACGGTTTTCCAATGACCAACAACGGTGTCAATAGATAGTCCACTCTACATCACAAAACATAAAAACAAGCGCATAAAAGAATACACAAGTTCCAACTGGCAACTCCAAACAGTTTACAGAAGATGAGGTCATTCGAACATTTTGTAATGACGGCCTAGCTCGAATTTCGCTCTAAAACAAGAATATTTATATTGAAAGAAGTTCTCTAATGATTTGTTAATTTACTTTGGTTCCGACTTTTAAATTAAAATAATCCATGAATTCAAATTTCTAACATAAAAACATTTGTGTGCGCTACAGGTCAGTCAACCAATATTTTAAGATTTTCTAAGTTAATTGCTTTGCTCTTTCACTCAATGTATATTAATAATGCATGTTTCTATCTAAAATAAATAATAAGAATTATTGTTATATACGGTTCTTTAAATTTATAAAAAGTAGAATGGTTGTCTTAAGTTGTTGAGGAGAATATTTTGTCGTTTGAATAGAATTGTTTATTAAGATGAATATGAAAATGGTTTAGTATGAAAATGTATATGAATATATGTGTATGAATTTATGTATATGTATATGAAAATGGTTGACTTGCATTTTATATTGAGATGATATGGGGAAATTTTTAATTTGTGTACGATGAAAAAGATAATATTAAAAGAAACAAGAGATGGAGGATCTAATTACATAAACGATCGAATATTCGATCAAAGGTCAAAGTTATGTAAATTAAAATCCAGAGATCATGATGTAAATTTAAATCAGATAATAAACATTATACTGTAATTTTTTATAAATGAGAATCCAAGTTTTAAGCTTTTAAATGTGCAGATAAAAATTGAACTTTTATAAGTGTAAATAAATTGTTTATAATATAAAATTTCATTGAAATAGTTTCCATTTGTGCTGTTAAAAATACAAAATAATTAAAGAAGCAATTTGTCTTTAGTATTGTTGGTTTACAAAAAAAACTTAACTTTTCTTAAATTTGCATGTTGTGGTTCGAATAACACATAATGCTGATAATTAATCCAGATGCATTGAAAAATTGGCTGACAAGTGTACTAGTGTATTTACGAGAAAATGAATTTACTGAAGGAACAATGGCTGATAGTTTTGATTATGTTATGGTTGGAAAAGTGTATAGAACGGATGGAGACAAAGTTCAAAATGGAAGATTCTGTCGTTTATCTGCTTATGTTTTATATGGTAGACTATTAATTTTTTTTGGAATAAAGTTCAATATTTTACAAATTAAGTTTAATAA
>OY856186.1:381418595-381498504 GCA_963693315.1 Diogma glabrata | reverse complement strand
GGATGGATTTAATAAATCTGATTCCGATTACATCGCAACCTCCAAGAAGGTGTCTAATTTCATGATTCATTCGGAATCTATACAGATTTTAGGCAACTTTATATGCACCATAAATTCTTGTATGACCTTCTTCTCGAATGTTGATAAAATTCTACAATCGGCCGAAACCAGTGTGCAGCTTTAACTTCCAAAGGTAAGCACAGGTCGAATTAATGCTTTGTAAGGTGTGAGTTTACACGACCGCGGAAGATGCTTTGATCGTAAAAATTTTGAGTATGCGTAGAAAACTCTGTATGCGCCAGTGGTGCCGGCTTTTATATCTGCCTCCATTTGATTTGACGAGGTTATTACAGACCCGAGATATTTGAAGTTTTTCACGCGTTCTACTTCATAGTCGCCAGTATCCAGATTTCCGGGAGTTATGTTCCTAGATGTTGTTAAAAGTTTAGTGTTGCCGCTGTTGATGCATAATCCAAGTCGTTTAGCATTTTTTTCAAGCTGTGAAAGACTATCCTTAATATCGCTTGGTCTTTGTCCAGAAGCGCAATATCATGTGCATAGCCAATTGTTTTTGACTAGATTTGTAAAAGATGCAGTTTTGTGTCTCAATTTGAGTTTTCCTTATCGCGTACTCAAACGCCAAATTAAATAGTACGGGCGCGAGTGCATCAACTTGTCGAACACCTGATGTTACATCAAAAGGGTCAGAAACTGACCCTTCGATTCCTATTCTACAATTTTATTCCGATGTTGTGAGTTTATCGCAATAATCATCAAACTATTTGTTACGTGATTTCGGTGGTCGTTTTCGGATGTAATGGTTGATTGAAGCGTTTGCCATTCTTTTTGTATGTTTAATGGCAGCTAAACGGGATGCTATGCACTTCTATGCTTTGCGTCACTATTTCCTGATATCTATTCAGCGTTTCCGGATGTTTAAATGTGTATTTACTCTGCCACTTTCAACTGCACTAACCTAATTCTGTTAGCGTTACCCAGGTTGCGTTAACCACGGCTTGGTTGTAGAATTTTGGATTTCACTATAGTAAAGAATTTAAACTTCAACAACATCTCGCACTTTACATGTCTGTTTAATCACACCATCAAAAGTCTAAAATTACTGAGCCTATGGGAAGTTGTTCGATTCATATCAATATTAAAACCTGGGACAGTGGCTGACCAATACAAAACATAAACACTGATATCGCTACGGTCACCGATCGCTAAACTAATGAAGTCTCTTTTGCTCTTAACTCTAAAGAAGCAGCCTAACTCCAGCAACCCCCTAGCATGGCTTCATGAAGGACACAGCATAACAACAGCCTTCTACATAACCACAAATACAATACCCGATACAATTAGGTATAAACTAAAAGAGACCAAACAAATGAACAAATCGTGTTCGCATTGGACGCTTTCGCTGGTCAATCATAGTAAACTGTTGTTAGATTTACACATTTCAAATCTTTCACCGATAGTCAAAAGATTGATATCAAACTATATTTAAGGTCGTCAACTTTGCCGCTCTACCTAGCTTGTACAACTATGTTGTACACTTATCACACCCAGTGTATGTTGCATAATTTTTGTACACATTACATACCCGTTGTTTATAAAATGCTAGATTGCATTCTAGCTCACGTATACCGAAATAATGTGTTTCCATTGGTGGAAATACATTGGATTTTCGTTGGAATTTATCGAATGATGTTTCGATATCATGGAGTGGGGATGAAAGTATAAACCCACGGTAGCGTCAGAAATGTGGTTGGTGTTGCGTGGTTGGACACACTAAATGTTGTTTTGTCATTTTTATTATAAAGTTCATTGATAAATTTTTTTTAATCAAATAATGTTTTTGAATTAAATAAAGTTTTAAGAGAATTGTGTAAGTAATTTGTTCCTGAAGTTTTACTCTGGAGAGTAGAACCCAAAAAGCAGAAAGATACGTTTGTGGCACTTCGTAGAAGATGATGTACTGCATCAGTTCTTCCTTAAACTGTATACCAAGACCAATAGAGAGCCAATGCTTATTACTCCAAAAGACTGCTCAACCCCAGAAAAAATTACCAGTTAAAAGCACAACAATTGTATGTCCTAACTCCTAAGTATCATGACAAAAATTTAAAATCGCAACGTTTTGGATCATAATGAGCATCCAAAAGATGCAAACCAATAAGCAACCAAAAATGTCCGTCTAATTCTGTCGATCGGCCGAATTCGAGAAAAAGACGGTGGGTCTATAGCTAAATTGCAGTTGTGTCAAAAATTAATTTCCATATCTTTTTGCTTATAAATCGTTTAGTTGGAGTGGTAATAAATGAGTTGTAACATTAATAATTTGATGGTTCCCAGCTATATGTAAGACCAGGCATTCGATCACTGAATTGTAGGTGTGTAAAAAGAATCCTTTGCATACATATTGGTACTGGATTTTTTGGTAGACATATTATATTAGGAAACATTTGACACATAAAAGTGATTATTTAAATGACACGAAATTTGATTGAATAGAATTTTTTTGGACCTAAAGGGACATTAAGCACAATATGACTACCGTTGTATTGTAAATGGATGTTGGAAAAGAATTCGGGAAAAAAAAGTTCTGGCGGGAAGATAAAATAATTAATATTAGAGGTACACTGAGAAAAAAAACATGTTTGGACATGTTTGCGACCAATATATACATGTTTCAGTAAACCTTAATATGGTTAAATTTTAATTTTTAAACATAATAGTTTAAATATATTACAATAATATGTTTATTTTAACTATATTAAATTTGTCACAAATATGGCATGTTTAAAAAATCTACCTAAATTATGGTTACTAGAATTATGATTCTTAGAAACATATAATTGTAAGCAAATTTGGTTTCGAACAAAACTAATTATTATTGTTACAAACATTCCTTATCTTGCTATAGTAAAATTAACTATAATATGATGCCAAATAACATATGTTGTCTTTAAAGTTCTATTTAAACATGATTATGTTTAATATGATTGCTAATAATAAAATAATTATTGATTGCTAATAATTTCAAATAATAAAATATATTTAAATATAAATGAAATTTTTGGTTCTTTAATTTTTTCAGATACATATTTAAAATTGAAAAATATAACTTTTATTTGAACTTATATCAATTTATTATCTAACCGTATAAAAGATAACATATTAAATGACATTTCATGGAAGGACATATATGCATTTGTTTGCCATTATTATTATATTATTCAGAATTTTATTTTGAATACCATTTTTGAATTTGTTTAAGAACATAGAAAATAACACTTTAACGTTGAATTCTAACATTATGTTTGAATTCCTACATATTATGTTTAGTATTCATAATCAAACATATTATGTTTCGTATTCTTAAATTCTTAATCAAATATATTATGTTTGAATAAGATTTCCAAATATGTTATTTTTGTTACGTTATATATAAATATAATGGACACAAAAATATAATGTTTGAAAAGCGAACATGTATATGTATACATGTAAATGTATATGTACTCTTAGCCAAACATAACATGTTTGGAATTGTTTAGAAGAGATCTAAACAACTTGCTCAGTTCATTTAGTTTCGTACATTCGTTGAGTTTAGTACTTTTTTCGTGTGTTATTTTTTATCGTTATTGGGAAATGTGAATTTAAGGCAGTGAATTTAATTAAAATAAAAAAATTATTGCATTTAAATATATCTATTTACATAAAATAAAAAACCATTTCTTAATTTTTGTGTAAAAATAATAAGACTAAATTAAAATAATAAATAAACTTTAAAAAAAAAAAATAGAACCGACTTCAGAAAAAACAAAAGAGGCACAAAAAAGTGAAAAATAACTCCATTGTTGCTTTTAGAAACAAAAATACGTTACATTTTGATTAATTTAATTTAATTATACTTACTATAGGCAAAAAAATTACGCTATTAAACAAAGTTACTATATTAAAATAAATTATTATAGTTATTATAGTTGTTATAATCGTTATTATATTTTAAAAGTTATTTGTAGTACAAAACTGTTGGAAATCGGTGCCAAGCCCGAGACATATTAGTCGGTTTTTCGTCAATGTGGCACCGATTTCGAACAGTTTTGTTCTACAAATAACTTTTAAAATATAATAACTATTATAACAACTATAATAATTATAATAAAAAGTAACTATTTCAATATAATAACTCAATATAATAACAATATAATTAGCAACAATTGAGTTATTTTTCACTTTTTTGTGCCTTTTTTGTTTTTTCTGAAGTCGGTTCTATTTTTTTTTTAAAGCTTTTCATTTTTTTATTTTAAGTGTAGTCATAAAGCAAATGTTGGCTAGAAAGCGTTCTAAAAGTAATCACTTCAAATGTCGGAAAAGCTTTCATCAGTGACAATCTATTAATTATGGTTTTGCGATTTTTGGCACAAACGGCATGCATATTTCCCGTCATAGAAAATTATTTACGATAACTTCGACAAGTAAAGCAATATAATACTGCCCACAACACCCAAACAGAATAATATGTTGTGACGAAATCAACGAAAATGCATAAAAAATATGGTTTTTTCCAATTTTCTGAATAACGGTATTTTTTACATCATAAAAAAAATTATAAGACCCTCTCGGAATAAACCCAAATAGAATACAATTTAAATCATCCAAATCGAACGAGCCGTTTTTGAGAAATTGCATGCATGAAAAAAAACCCACAATGAAACACAGAACCTCCTTCTTTTTTGAAGTCGGTTAAAAATAGAAGAAATAGAAAGAAATAAGAAGAAATTAAAATAATAAAAATAAGAAGAGTAAAGTTATTCCACATATAATATGCTTGCGCTAAATATAATTTTTTTAATAATATGTTTGATAGAACCTTATAATGTTTCTAAAATATAGTTGCTAAGATAGAACCTTATAATGTTTCTAAATATACTAAACATATTATGTTAAAACAACATGATTGACGGCAAAATAGTATGGTTACTGATTATGTTTTATCTGATCATATTATGTTTATAGCAAACACAATAACAATGGTTCAAGTAAACATGTTACATGTTTGTCATTTTCTAAACATGTACATGTTACCAGCAGAATATGTTTGGGGTAACGATATTAATTTTCTCAGTGTAGTAAAAGCTAAAAATAGTACAAATGCTAAAGGGGTATCATGGAAAAATCACATTACCAAAATCTAGAATTACCAAAATACGATGTAGATTTTATTGAAAGTGTCAAAGTTATGATCAAAGTGCGGTTGCAAAGGGTCTCGCACACGCCACGCAAGAGTAGTTGTTACACGAGGCAGACGAAAACGTTTCCAACTACCCGTAGTCCGTTTTTTATAACCGAATGTAAATCCATTGTTTTAATTTTCTGATTTAACGGTCGAATAGAATTAAACCAAGAACACCAAGTCGTTTTAGTATGAAAAATATACATTTTTAACTATGGTATTATTACATTTTTTTGTTTTTTGAGTAAATACTAACGTCTTAAAACCAATGCAACTCAATAAACGAGTAAATGAATTTTTTTGAAAACTTTAGATGAGAATGAACCCATTCACTTTGGGGTGAACAGAGGACTTACTAATTTCTGTAAGAAAACAATTTGTTATGAACTCTGGACAGTGTCTTCTGAGAATTTCGGAATGATTGAAATGAATGAATAAAAAGATGATCTAAAAAACACACAAACCAAGCCAATACGCACTGGATATAGTGACATTACAAGAGCTGGGGTGATGACGTCATTCAAAACATTCATGATATAGAATGTTGAAAGAAAGATGAAACTGATTGCACAGACGGCAAAATCTCTTCATGGGATGTTAACACTAGGGAGGAAGTAACAATTTTGTACCTTCAACATTGAGCGATACTATAATAAATAAATAAGTTAATATAAATATCTGGTTCAGTTCAAAAGCTACTATTATTAAACATCTCAGAGTTCCATTTAATAACATAAATCCATACTCTAAAAATATGGGTTTTAATTACTATTTGTTAAATATTAAATATCTTTATTATTTAAATATCTAACTGTGTGCTAAAAACAAATATTTTTTGATTCAAAAAGTAAAGCATGGATTAATTTATCGTAAAAATTTCGTAGTATATTGTCAAAATAAATAAAGAGCAAATTTATAAAAACAACAAAACATTTTTTAAGATTTTTCAGCATAATAAAATTTGCATATTTATATGTTACATTCGTGCTTGATGGTTATATTGCCATTTCATCATCACCTGACGAATTAGTATGTTTATAATGATCAACAATCTATTCATTATCATGTGATCTTAAGAGAAAACAAAATAAAAATATTGTATATGAAAATAAAATTTAAATATATAAAAAATAGGAGTATTAATAGACTCATAGGAGAAAGAAAAATATAACTGACGCAAAACAAAAAAAAACAAAAATATTAAAATACATTGAACAAAAGTTGAAATTTGGAAAAACATATATGTATATCTGAGAACTAGAGAAACACAATAAAAACGGTATGAGAAAAGCTAAAACGTATGAGTGTATGAATATGAAATAAAAATTATGTTGAATTAAAAAGTTAAAATTCCATTCGAAACATAATTAGACATATGTAATTAGATAATTAGACTTTATACTCGCAAAAGCATTAAATATTTCGTATTGTGAGCTACACGATAATGTTTAATATTATTTTTAATGTATTTATATTTTGAGGTGACAAGCTTTTGTTCATTCGATACGAAAGCATTTGGGTGCTACTACTCTGAAAGAGTTTGCTAAACTTTTTAGCTGTCTTCACCTTGCTATCCCGAAACGTAGCTTTGAAAGAGCCATTACGTACCAGTAACACACTAAGCTATTATTAAATAAACTGAAAAAAAAGAAATATACAATAAAATTTATAATCATAGGCTGCATAGTTGAACTACTGGCTGCATAGTAAAAATAACAAGAAAAATGTTTGTACTAAATTCATTACTCCAGAATTTATAGAAGTAAAATCTAAATCTTCCATTGTTAGAAAATAATTTAAAACTTGTAGGAGAGAAATGGCCTACTACATCAAATTGAACTTTGAAAACGTGACTTTTATCATGTCATTGAAATTCGTTACATTATGATGAGTTGAATTGAAATTAAACTGTATGGATAAAAGTTCGAAAGTGTTTCAACAAGAAGTATTCAATCTAATGTCGAATAGTTGGTCAACTTAGTTGGTACACCTTTAGTGCTGCTGGGATTGGTCACGACACATACATTCAACACAAATAACTTTTCCAAGAAATGTGCTCAAAACTTTTATAATCCCTTCTAGTAAGCGCTTATAATTTATTATTCCTCGATGGAGTTTGCTAGAGATTTTAATTGGCTAGAGGTTTATGATACTAATCAGAACTTTCAAGTTTATTTTTAAGCTGTTCAGTTTCGGCATTTCGGAAATCCTTGCTAGTTGATATGGTAATAAAAAGAAAAAACCATTTTTGTATTTTAAATTTACAGTTTTTAAGTTTTTTGTATTCAGAAAGATACCAATACCGCCGAATTTGTTGAATAACTCCAGTCCCAAGGTTCCGGGCGAGTGGACTCGGCAGGTCCATTATGTGAGTGCCCTCCCCCAGAGATTAAAAATATTCCGACCTGTGACCGACAACAACACGTACTACTCGTAATTGTATGGACCTATTGTTACTTTACGCAGAATAACTTAAAAATTAATTGATAAACAAAAAAACACAAGGTTGATTTTTAGATGCTCTATATAAATATTTCGGTTTGTTAGACCATCTTCAGGAGTATCTGTAATATCTGTTATATCAATATATGTATTTTGTTCTTTTCAACTTATAAAATCCAAATTGATATGAAATAAAGAAAATAATACCACAGTAATGTAAAAAAAGTTGAAGAAAATATAGTGACGATTATAGAGTACGATGTAATATAAAAGAAAATCGTTCTGGAAAATATTCCTTAGAGAATAGTAGATTCTTGTATGAGCTTAGAATGAAGGCAATTCTTCACGAGGATGAAGTTTCCCGAAACGAGCGTAGCGAGTGGAGGGAATCATCCGAGTGAAGAATTGCAATCATCCTAAGCGAATACAAGATGCTATTTTATCCACAACTGTAAAATATTTCGTTTAATTTCCAGTTTTCCTGTAAAAAATTTGTATCGCCATATTGAAATAAATGCATCAAAGATAGCGAAAAACAAAACAAGTTTGTTGTTTATTTTATATTTTATATGTGTATTGTTCTTGTTTTAACCTGTTTATATATATTGCTATACCAACAAATGAAGTGTTTAATTTGTTAGGGGAATATTTAATAAACTATAAAACTGTTAAAGAATTTTAATCAAATTCACTAGTTGTGGAATGAATACAATTACAATGGAAGACATACGCATGGAAAGCATATATTCTTTCGTAGTCGTGGATAAAATAATTTCACTCCTAAAACAATATGAAACACCTTAACAAATTTTTGACGAAAACGATATAATAAGAATAAAATAAAACTACGCAGTCTATGAAAGAATAGGTAAAATGTAAATAAACAAATTAAAAAGAATAGATAGATATAGTTCACACCTATGTATGAGTGTTTTTCTTGTTTAGGGTCGGTTTTTGTTCTGGAATTTTGCAGATATCGCTTTTGAAGTAGTCTAGTATGTAAGAGGTTGCGTTAGGGATCATAAGTTCAGTTTTAAAATGTCATTGATCGATACAGGCAGTTTTTAATTAACATTGATACAAGTGAGTTCTAAATTAGCGGTGACTTAAGTTGTGACGTACATCGAAAAAAAATCGAAAAACTATTTTTTAAAAATCTGAAATTTTGATATATTGTTCGTACTGACGAATGAAAAAAAGCAATTTCTAGATTTTTTTCAGTACTCTGAATCGGCGTTATGCACGGTTGAATTTTTGAGGCTTTTTCACGTAGTTTTGGTAATGGTGTCAACTGTCAATATTTTGTTAATAGATGCCACAAGTTTCATGCAATTTACGTATATTTTTGCAAGTAAAGAGAAAAATAGTTAAATAGTCGACAGCTTCAAATTAGTAATGTTTATCTTTTCTGCTAGGAGCCCCGTTAAACCTCGGTTAACTTTAAAGCTCATATTTCAAAAATCGTCCTTTTTTTTGTTTTTCACAAATTTTAAAGTAAACACATGCTATGAAATTACAAAAAAAATGTGAGATATTCCATATGGATTTTTTAATACGATTTTTTAAAGTTTAGTATAAAGCATTTACGTGTAACTACATTTTGGAAAAATTGAGAGGAAGCGCAAAAATCGATTTATTGTGATTCTAAACAAACTTGAAAATAAAATTTTTTTATCAATAAATCAAAAAAAACTATTTTTTTTAATTTATTATTAGCAATTTTTTTTAAAGCTTGTTTAGAATCGCAATAAATCGTTTTGTGAGCTTCCTACCAATTTTTATAAAATGTAGTTACACGTAAATGCTTTGTATAGCCGTCGATGTGTTTTTTTATCATGTTAATTATTCTTTACTAAATGTGAATCTAAAACATTGAAAATTTTATATTTTGACATCTGTACTAAATTTGAAACATATTCTGTGCATTACTCATTGAAAAACAGGTTTTTATTGAGAATAAGAATTGGAGATCCCAACGATCGAAGATTTTGATATATGTACATACTTTCAACATCTTAACACTAGCATAA
The DNA here is from genome assembly GCA_963693315.1 of Diogma glabrata. Classification (NCBI taxonomy): domain Eukaryota; kingdom Metazoa; phylum Arthropoda; class Insecta; order Diptera; family Cylindrotomidae; genus Diogma; species Diogma glabrata. The sequence goes on along the minus strand of OY856186.1, from coordinate 381,488,790 downwards.
GAATAAGAAAGACTATTATAAATAAAAATTTTTTTCTTTAAAAATTAATTTATATATTTTTTTACCTTAAGATTGAAATATTTCTGATTATCGGCATAGAAAAACATTTTGGCAATTATTCTATCCGGGATATCCGGGTTATCCGGGAAAAAAATATTGAAATCCTTGAGTTCCACTAAATGTCCGAAAACCGCATCGAAAGAAATTGCAATTACAATTTAATTTAATTTAATAAGTTGTGTTATTGGAAATTTCTACAATAAACCGTTGGAGTTTCTGAGGCTGTTGAAAGAATATTGAAGTTAGGAATATTGTTTGCTGTATTGTTTTCCTGTTGTTGTGGAACAATCAAGGAGTTGAAGACTTAATAAAACCTGGTGTTTATGCTTCCTAATCAGTGATCGAACTCGGAAGAGATTTTTGAATTGCGTTTATCGAATTGAGAGTAAGGCCAATTCGAAGGAAGTTTGGAAAAACGTAGCAATATTTATTAATATTGTTTCATTAAATTATGATTTTTAAAGAAAAAACTATTTATTTATAATAGTCTTATTCTTATGTTAGAGTTAAGATGCTGAAAGTATATCAAAATCTTCGATCCTTCAGATCTCCAATTCTTATTCTCAATAAAAACCTATTTTTCAATGAGTAATGCACAGTATATGTTTCAAATTTAGTATGGATGTTCAAATATAAGATTTTCAACGTATTAGATTCACATTTAGTAAAGAATAATTAACTAGATAAAAGACACATGTGAATTTTTCAAATACTAAACTTTAAAAAATCGTATTAAAAAATCCATATGGAATCTCTCACTTTTTATTTTGCAATTTCATAGTTGCAAAATTGTTAAAATTTGTGAAAAACAATAAAGGGACGGTTTTTGAGATATGAGCTTTAAAGTAAACCAAGGTTTATCGCGCCTCCTAGCGGAAAAGATATACATTATTAATTTCCAACTTACAAATATCAATTATTTAACTAGTTTTTTATTTACTTGCAAAAATATGCATGAAATTTGTGGCATCTATTAACAAAACATTGACACCATTACCAAAACTACGTGAAAAAGCCTCAAAAATTCAACCGCGCATAACGCCGATTTAGAGTACTGAAAAAAAATCTAGAAATTACTATTTTTCTATGCTAAAAGTAAACTCACTAGTGAAATTGAATAACAAATTAAAGTTGCTTTGGTTTTTCATATAATTTTACAAAGTATTTTAAACAACGTAACCATGAAAAAATAGAATATGAATTTTGAATGTTTTGTTGTCGATTTCTAACTTTATATTTATAGTAAATATCGATTATATATTACTATCATAGAAAAAATTGCATTTCCTACGCGAGATAAAAACGTTTTTCGTTCGTAAACATGTCTCACTCGACGCTAGCGCGTCTCGTGAACAAATGTTTACTCACGAAAAAAACAATGTTTTCATCTCTTGTAGGAAAATATACTATATTCTTTCGTCAATACGAACAATATATCAAAATTTCAGATTTTTTCAAAACCAAAAATTTAAAAATCGACAAAAAATGTACGTTTTCAAAATAATAGCCTCGCCCCATAATAAAAGGTGAATAAAATAATATAAAAGATTTTTATAAGTGAAGAATTATTGTGAGTACAAGAACAGTTAAAAGGAATGATAAAGAGAGAACTATTTAGGAATAAGATTAAAGTCTTGAACGAATAAAAATTATAACGTTTGGAAAAACCATAATTTTCTTATCTAGAGTCCGAACAGAATAGAAGTAATACGGCTAAGACATGACAATATCGTAGATGAACTTCATTATTCAATTGAGAAACGATTTTAATCGTGTGTATTTCGAAAATAAGTCATTATGTATGGCTTCTATGCTACATTCCAGATCTAAAATAAAATTTGAAAAACCTGATATGATAGAAAGAATAAAGAATGGTTATTGGAATTAGATTGTTTGGAAAATTCGTCTGTCTCTATTGAAGAGATTTCTAGTGTTGAAGATAATAGTTAAGAACACGGAGAAATATATTTGAGGTTTTCAATTTATTTTATGAACTTTCTTCTGATAAACGGTCGACTATTGGCACACACACATCCCAAAGCGATTTAAAAAGTGTGAAACGAGTAAGAATTCCTTCTTATAGCAAAAAGGAGCTAAAAGAGTATTTAAATTTGCACTTGCTAGCCATAATGACCCATTTTTGTGGTGGAAAAATTCTATAGAAATATTTCCTGATTTGAATTATATTTTAAGAGTTCTCAAATGAATTTTAGTTTTTGTTATTCCATTTGATTTAATTTAATTAATATATTTGTTAATTAATTTTTATTTAGAACCTGTAAATTTTTCTTATTCTCATAATGTTTCAGAATTTTTTTTCCGATACAAAATACGTCAGTTGTCAACATTCAGAATTAGTTGTGTTTAATTAAAATGTGATAAACACTGAAAAACGCGTGTGTTGATAATCGGTTTATTAATCGGGTGAACAACCGATACCGATTAATCGGCAAAAGGTTACCTACCGATTAGTCGGTGCAACCCTAGTTTTTTTGTGGTGGACAATATACTTTTTACTTCACCACAATTTTAAATTGTGTGAAGTAATGCAATCTATCGAGAAAAAAAAATCTTACATACCCCAAATTTTGTTTTTTCTTTTGTTTTAGACCATCCTCTATCTAATAGCCAATAAAAATTTTGATATACGTCTGTGGGTGGGTGGTTGGTTTTTTGGGACATTGCTGCATAGGATCTTGATGAAACTTTGGCCAATGATCCAGATTCACTTGAATTTTGGACAAAATGGCGGGGGTCTTCCGAACACCTCTAAGTTTAAATCTTCAATAACTTCTAATCCTGGCTTATGATCTTAATGGAAACTTGGTATATAAGGTTTTAGTACTGTTTCCAATATTTCTACATACCAATTTCCGGTTTGTCACTTCCGAATAAAAAGTTTTTTTTTCAGGTTTTTATCCCTACTGTACCCTACAATTGCCAATCGATTTGTATGAAACGTTGGTAAAAGCTTTCAAGTAACATGAACAAAATTTTATCAGCTTTTGGAGTACATTGGATAAATGGTTGGGGGTCCACTATACAAATGGTGGTATTTTCCACCATGTTTTTATTGTTTGTTGGGAGCATACAGCATCTGATAGTGAATGCCATGTTTGAAGAATAAAATTTACTTTTTTGTTACTATAGTGTATTGTTTTTGACTGTACCGAGTATGGCCAAAAAATCCAGAATTTTAAAATCGTCTCCACACAGAACAAAAAAAATCGGTTCTATGATAAAATATCACACACTAAAGAATATCACGTCGAAAATATCATACCGAAAAAATCACACTCCACGAAAATATCACATCATGAAAATATCACATTTCGAAAATATCACATCCAAAAATCACACGCGAAAAAATATCACATCCAAAAATCACACGAAAAAATATCACATCCTAAAATTAAACCCAAAAAAATATCCTGTAAAAAATTTTATTGTAAAACAACACAATGTCCTATGGTATGTAAAATAAAATTTTTTGAAGTGCTAACTAAGCTAAAGCTACCAATCTGTCATTTGATATCGTATTGGACTTAGTGATAAACGTTTAGAATAATTCTTTTTGCTCATCCAATTTTGACAGTTTTGCTCGTAACTAATGATTGTTGGCTTGCAGATGGAACATTTAAAGTGATTCCAGAAATATTTTTATTTTTTTTAATAATATGGTGCGTTGCATTGCCATGTGTATTTGCATTATTACCAAATAAGACATGATACTTACTGTAAAATGTTGATGGCAGTTTTAGAATTAATACCCAACGCAAATCTTAGAATAATTATTACAGATTTAGAGATTGCAGCAATGTGTACCATCGATATGGACTTTTTTGGATTCTCAGGTTTTGAAGATGTCGCTACAACATGGTTATTATATGAAGCAGTGTGTTCAGGCAAAGGAATCCAGTGAAATAAAGTACAGAATATTGGCAGAAAGGATAACAAATATTATTACAAATTACCATCCTGAAAATCAAAATGTTAAGAAAAATTGCTCATGTATACATAATTGTGAAAACACGCAATCAATTTATTTTTTGTATTATTTTTATACACCGGTTGCTGCGTGTCTGTCTGTTACCGTCCTATCTTGTAAACTATAAATCTTTTTGATCTAAAATTTGAGATGAATATTGATTAAATAATTTGGAATCCAAAATCAATAAAATAAGATTAATTTATTTGATAGGGTAAAGACGTGAAGTCGTTGAAAACGTTTTTACTAAGTCAAATACGGTATCATAAGAAAGATTGCTATCTCAGAATTCTTTAAAAAATTTAAATTTATATACGGACATTATGTTTTTTACAATAAAATTTTTTTTACATAATATTTTTTCGGGTGTGATTTTTAGTTGTGATATTTTTTCACATGTGATTTTTGAATGTGATATTTTTTCGCTATTTTGCTATTTACGATGCCATTTTTTTGTACTGGGTGTGGGCAAAATAACGATTTTGTTTCCAAAAGAATACGATCGAAATCATAATTCTGCGCTGGTGCAACCAAAAGGAACACAAATTTCGATAATTCGGTGTTGGAACTTATTCAGTACAGTCGAAAAGAATACACTATTAAATAAACTAAAAGTAACGAAAGCATAAAATTATTCATAAATATATTTCCAAATGATCGTCGTTTACGTAATCATAAAAAATTTAAATGATTTTATTAATAATAATAACGATTATTCAACGATAAATATGCAAATTACCACGAAAAAAGCGATTTGTTCGGTTTTTCAATCTTCCCTCCATTTGTTCTATAGCAGTATACCTTTTTTTACCAATTATCGAAAGTAGAGTAATAACGAGTAAGTGAGCCAAAACAGAACTCTGTAGGAGGATAAGTTTTAAGAGGAATCGCAGTTAAAAAATTTTTTTTTTAAAATTAAATTTAACAACAACGTCTAAATGTTTCCCTCCGAAAAAATTACTGCCTTTTTGCAATGAATAGAGGTATCTTTTGCCAACGTTTGAGCTTCATAAAAGAAAAAAATTTCGTCAAAGAAAAAATGAAAAAAATCGTTTTTTCGCAATTTTTTCGGAAAATTTTGAGGTTACGGTAAAAATGGTCCGTACAAAAGATCTTTTTATTCCCTACAACTTTTACATACAACTCTTTTTGATAGGATGCACGGTTTAGCCAGAAATCACGAAAAACCCCTAAAAATCCTCCCCATTCTCTCCCGGATAGTAGCTGTCGGTTCGATTTATGTTTCCCTTTTTTACAATATCGTGTTCTATAATATCCCGCTGTCAGTTTGCTGTAACGAATTATTTTTTTTTTCTAATTTTTTCTGCTATTATAGTACTGCCTATTACCACTATTACCGCAATAACAGTGAGATATCACTGGTTAAGGTGATACTTTAGAGCGAATGAACAGTATTCAGTTAACGATATCAATCTCAATCTTAGTTATGAAATATTCCTATGATGATGTTCGAAAAACGAGTGTTCATATAACTCTATATATGGCCAAAAAATATGACATTAACTGGATTATTGGCAACCCAATTTTTGTTTTGTTCGCGGCAATTTTTCTACGAATTTGCTTTTACACTTTATTTTGATTTGTACGTCATATTTTGTTATGTGATAAGATTGATTGTTTAGTCTTTCATTCTTTGAAAAAAAAAATTTGTGTCCATTAACACTTTAGACGTTGATCTTTAAGGGCCGATTGTATGAATGCAGATAGAAGATAAATCCTCGGATAAATCGTCGTTTGTATTGTATGAATCAGGATAGATTAAATTCTATTCTCAGATTTATTCTTTCTTTTTCTTCTATAAAACAAAGGATAAAACAATTTGTTTTTTTCTTGACATGCGCATAGCAGGACAATTTTGTTTTGAATTTCTGGTTATTTTTTAATTTAAATTTCTGCGTTTCTAAAATTTGTTTTTTGATATAAATTAATAGTAAAATAAATAATATATTTAATATAATTTTAATATATTCAATTTTAGTTTTGAAATAATGTTTTTTAATTTATAATTAAATTTATTTAATAGAAAAGTAAAAGAAAAAGTATTGCCACTTATAAAATTACACATAACATTACATAACATTATGCTATAAACTGCAATAAAAACGAAAATAAAAATTAATCCATCCGTGTTCATACAATCGACGAAAAAAAGAATCCGGATGAAGATAGAATTTTACCCTCGAATTTTTTTCTATCCATCCTTTTCATAAAAGTTTTTATGTGTTGGTCCATTACAATACATTACATATTGTAATTTTTACAAAACCACATTTTATTTAAAAAAAACGAGAGTGTGCTTAAGACCGCACGGCAGAAGTGAAAACTTCATTGGCAATCGCAATCAATTGATATCGTATTAGTAGTATTTGGATCGTATTAGGAGAATAAATGAAAAACAAGTCAGAACGATAAACCGCTAACTACACACACTAACCTCACAATGTAAATCAAATAATTGTAAAAATAGCACTCATATGCCAATAGCAGGGACTAAAGTACGCGTGGTTGTCACACCCATAGATCAACAATTTTAAATTTTACAAATCTTTCTGCGGAAAGCTAAGCAAATTCATTGGTATTAATGCTCATTGTTGCCGTTTGCAAATCACTATCGGTTAAGTGCCACCATTTTAAATTATTTTATTTATCATGATTGCCATCCATGTTTAATCACACATACGCTATGCTTCTTTGTATAGAATTTATACGATTTCTGTCTCGTAATTGAGAGTTTTAAATCGATATAATCGATTTTATCAAGTATCAATTTAAAAGTATTAAGTATTCACTTAATTTTGGAAACATGTATTACATACAATTCCAAACCGACAACATATTTAGTGAAGATGGTTAAATTTCAATACATATAATTTTGATATACAAATGTAATTGTTTCAGCCTTCAGGTTATACTTACGTTATTTTTAATTTCATAAAAATTATATTCAACAAAAAACATTGACCAAAGCAAACTACCGTTTAAAACGATAGTTAAATAAAAAGCAAATTAAGTGTACACAACAACTTCCCAAATTTTCATGATGATTAATGTATAAATGCATAAAGGACAAACAGACATACTTTCAATTGTATATATATTCAATATTTATTTAGCATGATGACTCGAATGCAAATTGCAAAAGACAGTAATATAACTTTAAAAACCTGCGTTATAGATCAATTTTTTAAAATTCGTATAAAGAAATTTTTATTATTTTTATGAGTTCATAAATAAAAAAAAATTATTTTAATGGTATTTAATAAAAATTAACAAAAAACAATAAAAAAATATGTACCATACCAGGAGTGAAACTCATTACCTACAGCACCTGAGTCGAGCACGATATCCACAACGCAATTTGAAACGTTAAGAAATAATAGATAGATTTTAATTTAAACCTTAATAAAGTCTTTCATTTTAGAGCGTCACGGATCAGCCTTACTTAATACCTAAGGAAAAATCTGTGTGTGGTACGCATAAAGAAGTTTTCACTTCAAAATTTACATTGTTTATGATTTAATCATTTCTTCTTTTAAAGCCGAGCTTAATAAAGCAAAAAAAAATTAGGGAGTGAGTAAAACTAAAAAATGATTTTTCAAACAGTCAAATTACATATATTTTAGAAGAGCCTTGAGTTTAATACAAAGGGAGATTAGTACAACCTTAAGAATCTTTTGATTAGTTTTACACCCTACAGTTTTTGAAATATTGTAAAAAATGTACGTTTTAACCATAAATTACTCATTGATTTCAAATGAGATAAACTAAGAATTTGAAAAATCCCAATTCGGAAAGACGGGAATGAGGAGGGGTAAAATAGAATATAAATTTTCTAACTTTTTTAAGTTTTATAAACTGAAAAAAAATTAAAGTAATGACAAAAATTAAAGTTGTGCCATACAACCTCATCTCGAAGTTTACCGTTTATTATTCAAACAAAGAAAAAATTCTTGCAAACAATTTCGCAGTGATGTCTCCTGAGGTAAACATTTTCCTAACAACATAATGAGGTTTGTTCAAAATGTAAAATGTTACACGAAATATTACAGCAATTGAATAAAGATAAAAACTAATTCGATCAAAAAATATTACTTTGGACTTTTATTATGAATTTTACTTCGGTCTGAAAGACCTAAGTATTACATTCATGAGCTCAAAGTGAAATTTTTACCCCCACTTTTTTTGACATTTCTCGACGTTTTAGGACCTCCTGATTCTAAAAAAGCAAAAAAAAAAAAATGTATGTCTGTCTGTCGGCCGGCCGGCCGGCCGGCCGCCGTCATTACCTACACTACAGGGAAAACGGCTGGAGGATTTCAAAAATTTTTTTTTCTAAAAATAGGTATTCACAAGATGCAGGTCCGAAAGGACGCTGTGTTCGATAACTGTACCGGAAGTGTGTCAAAAAAATCATTATGTGTGTCAAAAATAGCAAATTTTCATATTTTTGGCTGAAAAAACGTTCATTTTAAGTGATTACGAGTAGGAACATTAAATTTGGGGAATCTTGATGGTCGGGATTGGTATGTGAGATCAAAAACTAGATTATTGCATTATAAGTTTGTCAAAAAAATGTTGTCAAGTGTGTCAAAAGAAAAATTTTTATTTTTTTTTTTACCTAATTTTTTGGAAAAAAAATAAAATTAATTGTTTGTTGGAAATGAAATTTTATTATTATTTTTGAGAATTATGGCATTATAAGTTTGTCAAAAAAATGTTGTCAAGTGTGTCAAAAGAAAGATTTTTTATTTATTTTTTTACCCAATTTTTTGGAAAAAAAAATTGTTTGTTTGAAATGAAACTACTTCGGTTTTATTATTATTATTGATATTATAAGTTTGTCAAAAAAATGTTGTCAAGTGTGTCAAAAGAAAGATTTTTATTTATTTTTTTCCCAACTTTTTGGAAAAAATAAAATTGTTTGTTTGAATTGAAATTTTATTATTATTATTGAGAATTATGGCATTATAAGTTTGTCAAAAAAAATGTTGTCAAGTGTGTCAAAAGAGATTTTTATTTATTTTTTACCCAATTTTTGGAAAAAATAAAATTGTTTGCTCGAAATGAAATTTTATTATTATTATTGAGAATTATGGCATTATAAGTTTGTCAAAAAAATGTTGTCAAGTGTGTCAAAAAATGTCAAATCATTTATTTTTTAGCCAATGTTTTGGAAAAAAAAATGTAGCTGTTTTTATGACGTAAATGTAACTGAAAATGAAATTGAACATGGAAATTTTTGAATTTGTTATAGTTTTTGAAATATTTTTGGAATTTTGAAAAAGTTTGCTATTTTGATTTTGTAATAATTTTTGCAATATTTTTAGAATTTCGGAAAAAGTTTTAATTTTTGATTTTGTAAGAATTCTTGGAATAGTTTTAGAATTTTAAAAAATTTTTAATTTTTGATTTTATTATAATTTTTGGAATTTTGAAAAAGTTTTAATTTTTGATTTTGTAGGAATTTTTGCAATATTTTTAGAATTTTGGAAAAGTTCGAATTTTTAAGAATTTTTGGCATATTATCGGAATTTAGAAAAAGTTTAAATATTTGATTTCATTCTAATTTTTAGAATATTTTTGGAATTTTGAAAAAGTTTGATTTTATTTAATTTGACAATATTTTTGGAATTTTGATTATAATTTTTCCGGCAACGTATTGATGTTTCGTGTTAGTTTTGTAATAAATTTTTAAACAGATACAAAAAATACTTGTACTTTAACAAAGAGTTATGTTTGATATACATCGCTGCCCAAAACTAAAAACCATGTCCTCGTGAAAGTTTTTTGCCGAAAACTATATCAAAATCCTTTACCCAGACCGAAGTCTTGATATCTCAGAGCTGTGAGATTTCAGCCCCTCCATATTTTACTTTAAAATAAAAGTATTTGAAATTAATCGAACTATATTTTATTTTCAAATAAACATAAGGTGCGGTTGTCTCAACGACATCGTTCTGTACCTGTACAGCTGTTGAATCAATTTCGAAGTTCGATTCGCCATATCCACCCCACTACGAGGTTGAGACATCTCCATTTCGATTGGAAATAGATAGTTTTAGGAAATAGTTTTGTAGAAATAGTTTTTTTTTCAGTGAAACAATTTTTTATTTTATTTAAAAAATTTATTTTAATAATAGTATATTATATATTAAGGGATGTAGGAACACCATTATATCAGGAAGGTGAAGTTTATTTCATGAGCGGAGCGAGGGAAATAATCACCTGAGTGATATAATGGTGCCTACATCCTGTGGTATATACACTATTTTTTGTACTTCCGAATAAATGGGAAGAACACTTTTTCTAAAATGCCGCAACAAATTGCAAATTTTTAAATTTGTCTGGCATTGTCGTTTACAGGACATTGCTTTCGACGAACATCTGCGTCATTGTTAGTTGACTCGGGAGCAGATGTAGATATTACTTTAACTACTTACTACTGTGATATCATATTTAATCTGGATTCGGATTCAAACTAAAGGTTGCATTTAATTCGTGTATACGATACATTTTCGAGAAAATTTGATCATGTCTCTGAATACTCAACATCAATCCTTGGTTGTAGTTTGAAACAATTTTTTGACTTTAGAATTGCCGTTTTCGTTTTTAAGTTAATTCAGCTTAAAATGCCAAGTTACCTATAGGCTATATAGTAAATTGGATTTTTCTAGATCGGTCCGCACCGCATTTAGTTGTGCCATACAACAATTGGAAACAGTATCACGAGTCGGTTTTTGTGTATGGTATCTCTAAAGTTTGGAATTAACTTCCTGTCGCCATGCACGAACTGGGTTCCTTAGCTAAATTCAATAAGAAGCTTTTATTTTTATTAAAGAAAACTTTTGATTTCGAGTATTTTTAATCTTTTTAACCTTTTGTTTCTTTTTTTTATTGACTAATTTTATTACTAAAATTTAATTTTTGGTTTTGGAGTGCGGTAAAATCACTATAGTATAACAAATTGGTTTTTGTATATAGTTGCAAGTTTCCTTTTTGATTTTACATTAAAAAAACTATTTTTCAAAATTCAAAACAAATATATTTTTATTTTATTTTAAATATATATTTTAATCTAACTTCTAAAATTGTTTCTACATCCCTTAATATATAGTTGCAAGTTTCCTTTTTGATTTTACATTAAAAAAACTATTTTTCAAAATTCAAAACAAATATATTTTTATTTTATTTTAAATATATATTTTAATCTAACTTCTAAAATTGTTTTTTAGAAGTTAGATTAAAATATATATTTAAAATAAAATAAAAATATATTTGTTTTGAATTTTGAAAAATAGTTTTGTTAATGTAAAATCAAAAAGGAAACTTGCAACTATATACAAAAACCAATTTGTTATAATTTTATTACATTATGTATTTATGTAGCGTTTTTCTTTTAATTGTAAACATATTGCATTATTCTCACCCGTATAAATAGACAACAGAAAAATTCTAATATTGTATTATTTTATAGGTATAATGATTTTATAAATATTAGTTGTCACTTGTCGTTCTGAGCAGACGCATTGAAAATTTGTATAAATTAACCCTGTAAATTGGTGTAAATAAATAAATATACTAAAGCGACCGGGGGTTGGAAGGCCTTCAGCCGAGGCGCAGAATGGGAATGTTGAAAACTTCCTAAATAATAAAAAGACTATCTGTGATAAAGTCTTTGGAAACGAGTTTTCTTTGCCAAGTGTTCTTTGCCTTCTTCGCAATGTGCACAAAACATGGATGCTTCGGTCAATAAAATACAATCTTCTGAGGATTTAATCGCAACCAGTTCCAACAAGTCTTCTGATGAAATTGACCGTTTTATGAGCTTAAATAATTGTCCAAATGTAAACATTACTATTAATATTAACAAAAAATGTTTAAAATTACGTTATATACACCTACATTTGTTTTTGTTCTCGCGGGATATAATGAAATCATTATGTCACGCTCATTTACTGAGTGACATAATGGAAAAATTATATCACCCATGGAATAAAGAGACATAATAATGTCATTAAAAGCTTTATAATAATACAATCATTACGTCACGGAAGTACAAAAAATGTTATATGTAATAGGAATTACAATATGTTACAATATACCACGCTTTTAACAGAGTCCAAGAAGACCGGATGGGTCAATTCATGGCAAAATCAAATAATGATCTATCCCTTGAACTTCTGGAATTTAACATTTATGGTGCAGTGGTAGATTCAGTGAAGTCAACAAGAAAAAACATAATTTTCGATTTTTTTAGGCTTATAAATTTTGATTTTTTGAATCCAAAATACATTGAAATTTATTTTAACATGGTCTTCTGAATCATGTTTAAAATAAAGGTTTTTTGAATTTTGTTTTTAGCTACCGTGATACCCTTAAAAATCGGCAGCCTGAAGTTCCAAAAACATTTGTCGAGTGATTTTGTATGTAATGACCAGATTGGAATAATTAATATGGAGTAAAATATTTTTTGTATTGCATTTATGATTTGACCGAGTGTTCAAGATTCACTCGTTATATGACCGTTTCAAAGGTAAATATAAGACCCCCAATGTACGAATGCTTTAACATTTCCTTTTTTGATGGTCAAACATACTACTCAACAGTTCATGTGGCACAGTCAACACTGTCAGCGAACTCAACGCTCCCACAGACACTTACAGGAACGCTATTGAACTATCCGAGGCCGCCAAACATATTTAACATTTGAGTATTAAAGAAAACTAAATAAGTAAATACATACTGTAATATTATATTATAACACAGCTTAGTAAAAAAAATTATGTTAATCATTTTTAAAGGCGTGCTTAAATTAAGTTGACCGAAATATTTATAAAAAATTTTTATTAGCGCAAAGCGTTGAAATTACAACATTAGAGTGACGTCACCGATATTTGATATCAGACCTTTTCCGTTATCTATTAACAACTCAATTTTTAGACAAATGATATCTTTTTAACGGAGTACATACAAATCCACGAAGCATGCATCGCTTAAATCCATTAAATAATTGTTTTACGCATTTCTACTTTTACCTACAAGATCACGCACAAGGTAGTAGTATAAGCAAGACAAAAGAGATTACCACTATAATTATATCTTATTCTCAGATGCGTGGTCATACTTTTTAATAACAGAAATAAAATAATATAACAACAGCCAATGTTTAATTTTTGCATATTTTGTTAAAAGTAAAATAAATTTAAAAAAAACTATTTTTACCTTCCATTATTTTGTGCAGAAGTTTTTTTTTTACTGGAAAAAATTTTATTGAACAGCGCCATTTCTGTATTTTAAACTAATTTAAAAGTTTCATTAATGTATTTTTTCATTAATTAAATTCTTATTTTAGTACAACTACTATTCGTATAACACATATTCATTTTTGTATTTTATGCAAATTATTGCACATAGCACATATAAATATATATTACAGATCAAATTGGATTATCAATCAACTAATATTATTTTATAAAATCTCTAATAAAAATTGTCGAATGTTTAGTATTTAAACAACAATAACAAATAGTAGAAAAAAGTAAATAAAATATATAAACACAGTTTATGTGTATTAAAAAAAGAAGAAACCACTAACACATTTGTAAAAATCGAATCACGTGCATTTTTACTTTCATCATATGATAATTTTAATGAATCAATTGCTTATGAGATGTACGAAATTTAATTTTTTTTTTAAACATTGCAAATCTCGAATTTGTTTTTTAAATTATTACAATTGTTACAATTATAACACATATAAAAATATTTTTTTTTTAATTTTAATTGTATACAAAACATTTACACAATTTGCATACAAAACTCACTACAGAAAACTCACGAACGTGTTTATTATTTTGATACTGAGGGTTTTTGATTTTATTTTTGAATCAAACGAAATAGAAACGTCAGATGAAATAAATTTTGCATTTGTTCACCATACAAATACCGCCATTTGTTATTTTATTTAGATTGAAACACATTCAATGTTTGTTTGCAATAACAGTGTAGCTTATACGGTTGATAATTTGCTTTTGATCCAGTCCAATAGAATAGAACTGAAAATTGATGCAGTCCTCAAAATCATCATTACACTTGAAATATCAAATGGTACAACAATCGATCTTCCAACTGAAAGAGAACTATGTTTGAGTAGTATGTTATGGTTGGTAGAAAGCCAGAAATGTTGGTAAATTAGCTATCAGTATAGTTACAAAGAAGGCATCGCTAGTAGTGCTAGTTAAGATGAAACGTCTGATACACTCCGGTTTTGGGGCAGTAATAAAAAGGATGAGACTGACTAATTCATTGATGTCAATCGGTTAAAGATACTTCCGCTACCTAGGCCGAGGAAGGATGTTCGTATGACACCACGTCACCACGAAATTGTTGTGATGATCCTTGGTCGGAACTGTCTGGGGTGTAGACCCGTCCATCTTGAGAATTGAGCACCGCAACTTCGCGGAAGAGTAGCCGCCCCGTTGCCGTCTCGCCACAACAAGAACAACAACAACTGCTCAAGCATTTTAAAATATAACGGAGAATTTGATAAATGCTGAATTTGCTCGATAAGGTACTGCCTGCTTTGGGGCATCTAGCACGGAAAGTCTAGAATTACCGTTTGTTTTAAGAAGAAGCGTTTATAGTTACAGGATTGAAAGACGATCAGATGGCACCTCATGTGTTAAAACCAAACAGTGCAGCGAATTGAACGGTCGGGTACATTTACAGGCTCCACTGATATCAATGAATTGACGAAATATAATCATGGTTGTGGGTCTCATCATTAGACAATCTCTTATTGTAAAGCATGCGACTAGACTGGGGGTTACCTCCCGGAGCTTAAACAAAAATAACAAAACAATTTATTTAGATCGAGAATAATTGACAGTACTTAAAACTACATAACATTAAACTGACGTTAAATATAAATACCTAACAAATTGTTTTGGTGAATTTTGGCAACTTCTTTCCTTCTTTCTTTCCGCCAGGCGGTTACGTGTTTATTATATTAGGGTGGTCTCCACCAAATACCAATGGAATATAACGAGATGCAGTGCTAAAGAAATTTTAGTTATTGCCCTGCTTAAACTATCCTATTGAAAAACAAAGTTTAATGGGAAAATTGGATCGGAAATTTCCTGTAAAATCCTATTAAATAATTTTTTTTTCCTTTTGAAATCGATTGAATCCTATTCAATTGTCCTATAAAAATACATTGAATCTTTTTAAAACCTTTTTATATTATAATTATAATTTTTTGCTTAAAACACGTTCATTTTAAGTGATTACGAGTAGAAACATTGAATTTGGATAAATCTTGATGGCCGGGATTGGTATGTGAGACCAAAATCTAGATTATTGCATTATAAGTTTGTCAAGTGTGTCAAAATATAGATTTTTATTTATTTTTTTACCCAATTTTTTGGAAAAAACAATATTAATTTTTGTTTGAAATGAAATTTTATTATTATTATTGAGAATTATGACATTATAAGTTTGTCAAAAAATGTTGTCAAGTGTGTCAAAAGAAAGATTTTTATTTACTTTTTTACCCAATTTTTTGGAAAATAATAAAATTAATTATTTGTTTGAAATGAAATTTTATTATTATTATTGAGAATTATGGCATTATAAGTTTGTCAAAAACATAATGTCAAGTGTGTCAAAAAACAATTTAATTTATTTTTTTAGCCAATTTTTTGGAAAAAAAATGTAGCTGTTTTTATGACGTAAATGTAATTGGAAAAAAATTGTGACATGGAAATTTTAGAATTTGTTATAGTTTTTGAAATATCTTTGGAATTTTGAAAAAATTTTGTATTTTTGATTTTCTAATAAGTTTTAGAATCTTAGGAAAATTTGAATTTTTAAGAATTTTTGGAATATTATTGGAATTTAGAAAAAGTTTAAATCTTTGATTTTATTCTAATTTTTGGAACATTTTTGGAATTTTGAAAAAATTTTCAATTTTTGATTTTGTTATAATTTTTGCAATATTTTTAGAATTTTTGAAAAAGTTTTAATCTTTGATTTTGTAATAATTTTTGGAATATGTATTTTTAGAATTTTGAAAATGTTTGAATTTTATTTAATTTTTACAATATTTTTGAAATTTTGAAAGAAATACGAATTTGTGATTTTGTAATATTTTCTCGAAACGCTAAATGAAGAGGTTTTTGAGTAGTTTGCTGAGTGTATCATCTTTTCACTAATTTATGTTAATTTACGATCTGTTATAATTTATAATTTTCCGGCAACGTATTGATGTTTTGTGTTAGTTTTGTAATAAATTTCTAAACAGAGATAAAAAAAATACTTATACTTTAACAAAGATATACACCTTTGATATACACCGCTGCCCAAAACTAAAATCCATGTTCTCATAAAAGTTTTTTGCCGAAAACTATATCAAAATCTGTTGAAATAAAACTCAGCAATTACAGTGAATACAATATATTTTATTTATAACTAAAACTCTGAATCTTATTTATAACTAAAACTCTAACTTTTTGACACACTGAATACAACTGAACACATGAAGTATAAAAACTAAAAACTAAAACGGAAACAGTGTTGCCAGTACTAAAACATAGCAACAAGATTACCATATGCAACACTCCTCCATAATCTTATTGTTCTAATTTAATTACATTTCAATATTTAATAAATTCTTAAAGAAACAAAATTTTATCTTTGCCAGTGGCTTTGTGAAAATGTCTGCTAGCTGTTCATCTGATTGTATGTACTTCAAACTTATCACCCCATCTTGAACCTTTTGCCTAATGAAGTGGTACTTTAAATCAATGTGTTTTGATCTTCTTGTTTCTAGCTGTTCAGCAACACATTTAGCACCTTGGTTATCCACATTTATAACAAACGAATCATGACTCAATGTAATTCTAAATTCTTCTAACAGCCTTTTCAACCAGATACCTTCCTGTGCCGCTGTACTCAACGCAACATACTCCGCTTCTGTCGATGACAAACTTATAGTTTTTTGTTTTGTTGTCTTCCAGGAGAGTAAATTTTCATAAGATTTAAAACAATAACCAGTTGTACTCTTTCTATCCTCTGATTCTCCCCAACTTGCATCTGAATAGCCATGTAAAGCCAAATTTTGTTTAGAGCTTTTGTAGATTAACCCATATTCTTTGGTTGCATTAAGATAACGCAATATTCTTTTAATAGCACTGACATGTGTATTGGTGAAGTTTTCTTGATATCTACTTAATGTATTTACCGAATAAGTGATGTCTGGTCGTGTTCAAATACTTAAATATAGCAAACTACCAATTGCCTGACGATATTTCTGTTGATCCCATTTAGAAGAGTCAGAATTATGATCATCTTTGTTCCAATTCTTTTCAATTGGAGTATCTTTAAATTTGGATTTATCGAAACCAAAACGTTTTAATAATTTCATAATGTTCTCAGTTTGTGATAATTTCAAATTCCCATTTTTTTGTTTTATTATTTTCATTCCCAGAAATTCTTTTAGTTCACCCAAATCTTTCATCTCAAATTGTTTCATCAAGAAAGATATAATCTTTGAAATTTCATTTTCGTCGTCCCCACACAAAAGAATGTCGTCAACATATAAAAGTAAAAATATATAATTCTTTTTGTATAAGCAATAATCATTTTCTGATCGTTCAAAACCATATTCTAAAATCTTTGTATTAAATTCATTATTCCAGCACACTGCACTCTGTTTTAGACCATAAATAGATCTATTTAATTTACATAAATTGCCTTTAAATGGTGGAGGCACTATCATAAAAATATCCTCTTTTAACTCTCCATTTAAGAAAGCACATTTGACATCTAATTGGTGAATCTTAAAATTATTTTGCAATGCCATTGATATAAAGGTGCGTACCGTTATACTATTTGCTACTGGCGCATATACATTACTAAAAGAATCAGTGCTTTGTTTACAACCACGTGCAACTAATCTTGCTTTTTTACGTATACTGCCATTTTCATCCTTTTTTATGTTGAAAACCCATATAGCATCTATTATATCTTGACCCTCATCTTCAACAATTGTCCATATTTTTCTTTGCTCAACTGCTGTTGTTTCTTCGTCTATTGATTTTTTCCACTCTTTATCTTGATATGCTTCTTCGAACGTATGTGGAACATCGGATAAGATTGTTGTATAAGCACACATTGCAGCATCATACAGTTCATAATCAGCTAGATACTTTGGTTTTGATCTTACTCTTGTATTTCCTTCATGATTATTATTTTCAATGACTTTACTATTTGAATCATTTTCTCCTGTATCGTTCTCTTCATTTAAACCTTCTGTACTGCCCTTATCATAATTTACATTATCATTGTTTTCTTCATTAATCTCCTCTTCGTCGTTTCTATCATTATTTTTGTACAAATTAATTTTTACTGTGTTATAATTCATAAATTTTACATCTCGACTACTTATTATTTTATGATTTTTCTCATCATAAAACCTAAAACCATTAACTGTATAACCAACTAATTTCATTTTTAATGAACGAGCCTCAAATTTACCCTTCTGAATTTGTTTAGGAATGTTCACGAATGCTTCACTTCCGAAAGGGTGTATTTTATTTAAATCTGGCGTTTCCTCATACCATAACTCTGCAGGAGTTTTTTCTTTTTGAATTGCTGTTGTAGGACATCTATTAATTACGTACGTAGCATGTTGAACTGCTTCATTCCATAAATATTTCGGTAAATTAGATTCTAATAATGCGCATCTCGCTTTATCTACCACGGTTCGATTAAATCTTTCAGCAACACCGTTTAGTTGCGATGAATAACGTATGGTTGTTTCTACAGCTATACCATTTCTTGAACAATAATCTGAAAATTCATTACTTTTGTATTCCGTTCCACCATCTATTCTTAAAACTTCAATTCGGCGATCAAACCTATTATAAACTTTTTCAGCATAATCCCTGAATGCATCGAAGACCTCAAACTTATTACGTAGTGTATAGACAACTGCAAAATGTGAGTAGTCATCTATAAACGTAACAAAATATTTTTTACCATCATGGGCTGAATAATTTATGGGACCAACCACATCACTATGTATTTTTTGCCCACATCTTATTGCTCTTTTTCTGGTACCCTTAAATGGTGATTTTGTCATTTTACCCATTAAGCATATTTCGCAATCTCCGTCATTATCATAATGATAACTGTGACCAAATTTTCTATGTAATTCGCTTTTACCTGGTGAAGCTTCAATTTCAAATGTATTAGAACATTTAATTTTGAAAATTTGTCTACTTACATCATTTTTAATGACCACGGTATCACCATAAAAATTGACATTATACATTTTTTTAGTAATTTCTTTTATAGAAATTAAATTTTTCTCTAAGCCCGGTACCATTAAAACAGCAGTCAAATAGATTGGACCTGCCTCAGTATTCAACAATAAATCTCCTTCACTTTTACATATTAAATGCTCACCTTTCTTAGCAATATTTATTTTTGCTTCCTGTTTTAATTGACGAACATCATTCATATAGCTGAACCATTTTTCATTAACCATATGGTTTGACGCCCCTGAATCTAAAATAAATTTCCCGCATAGTTCGTAGTTCACAGCATTACACTCATTCTCTACAACTTCACAATTAAAAATAATTGGGTTAAAATCTGCACAATTAGCATTACCACCTCCTCCATTTCTGTTACCACCACCATAATTATTAGTTCTTCTGTAGCCCCTGAATTTATTTTTACAATATTTGCTTGTATGACCAAACTTGTTGCAAATATAACATTTCACATTTTTCATTTCCGGACAATCTTTAATCTTATGATCAGCTTTACATTTGTAACATTGGAAACTTGTACGAAAAGCACCATTATTATTAACTTGTGATGAGGTTTTTTCATTTAATTTTGCTTCTTCTTTAAGGAGTCGACTAGTTAAGTTATTTAAATTTCTTTCGGCTGCTACTGTACTTTCCCAAGCTGTACTAAAATTAGAATACGCAACTGGAAGACTCGAAATAATTTTATTAATCACCATTGTATCACTTATTTCCTCTCCTTGTGCTTTTATTTGTGCTAAAAGCGTTTCGATATCTGCCAAAAAATCTTTCACGTGACATGAAAACTCTAGCCTAAAAAATTTCTGCATCAAAAACTGTAACTGTGCTTCATCTTTCTGTTGATAAAGTGAACATAATTTGTCGTAAATTTGTTTCGGTGTTTCGCAATTTAAAACGTTTCTCAGTTCTGATGGCTCTAAAGAAGAAACTAAAATCCTTTTAGCTTTACTACATCTCGTATCGAAATCTGTTTGTTTCGCATTATCATTCACCGGCCTTTCTTCTGTACCTTTAATAATTTTCCATGCATTTATGCTTTCCAATAAGGTCTTTATTTGGAAACACCATACTTCAAAACCAAACCTCTTGATGTTTATTATTTTAATATTTATTTCCTCCATCTTTGTATTTTTAGGATGCCTGGGCACATAACCTGTTGAAATAAAACTCAGCAATTACAGTGAATACAATATATTTTATTTATAACTAAAACTCTGAATCTTATTTATAACTAAAACTCTAACTTTTTGACACACTGAATACAACTGAACACATGAAGTATAAAAACTAAAAACTAAAACGGAAACAGTGTTGCCAGTACTAAAACATAGCAACAAGATTACCATATGCAACAAAATCCTTAACCCAGACCGAAGTCTTGATATCTCAGAGTTTGAGATTTCAGCCCCTCCATATTTTTCAATTGAGTTTTAATAGGAATTCAGGGATTTTATTCGGAAAATGAAACTTCGAAGAAATATGTTAATGGTATGAACGTTGAAAAAGGATTTGTATGGAAATTTCCAATTGACTTTAAATAGGAATTTAAGAAACTCAATGGAGAAGAATATGAAGAGGTGTTAAGCGAACGTATAGAAAACGAGGCAGAGAGTAATAAAGAGAATATTTGTTTATCCAGTAATTTTAGTAATAGTTCGTAAAAATAAATAAATAAAATTACTTTGTATTGTTGGTTAATTTATTTTCCGCCGTTCGATTGTAACATTGCAAATGAATCCAATCGAAAAATAATAATAGGATTAATCTGCAATTTATTTTTATTATAACTATAAATAAAGATTTAATAGGAATGAATAGGATTAATCGGAATTCTGCAATGGAAATTTCCAATTAATTCCTATTTATATACATTTTCTATAGAATCCTATCCTACCCCTTCATTCCCAATGCAAGATTCCGATTAATCCAATTCATTTTTTTCAATTGGAATGTTTAACCAGGGATGGGTTAGAATCGTTTTTTCCGATAGAAACGGATGCGTACTTTTACATTCTGCCTTTTATGGCAGATGCAATTTCTATTCTTTTTGACCGTTCCTTGTCGATACCGTCCGTAGCACGTGCTACAAAAAGTAAGAATTCCACGTTTTAGACATTTTAACAAAAATGCAACAGTAACTCGAACAAAAAGTACGAAACGAAGGTTTCAACAATTTTGGGTTTAAAATGTAGCTCTGAAACGTTCTGCGAACAAACTTACTTTCCTTACGGAAAATGATCGATGCTAAAGTAACAGAAATAAGATTTAGTACTAGGATTTAAAGAATTAATGGAACGGCAAAAAACTTGACACAGTCGTAAGTTGTAAATTTTTGCTTAATCGATTGCATTGATTATCTTTTGAACTAAACATCCAGAATCTCTCATTCTCTCTTTGAATAAATTAAGATTAAGAAAGTTCTAATCGATTGGGAACATTTACATTACTCATGATGGATAGTAATTATAGATATATTTTTGACAAACAGTTAATATAATAATGGATATTTAAATAATTTTGTTTTTCTTATTACAAATAAATAAAATAAATACAAAGTAAACAAAAACAATTTACACTGTAATGAAATATTAGAATTAAACTCAGATTGATTCCTAAAATTTATTTGTTATTCCTTTTTGTGTAACTGATATTAAACATTTACAATTTGTTAGGTTTGTGTATCATTTAATCGATGGTTATCTATTTTTTTACCCATTTTATTGGAATTTTCTATATTTGTTTAATTTAATCTATTTGTCACTAGATTTCGGTTTGAAAACTATTTTTCGTGACTTAAGACTGGACCACTTATGTCTTTTGATGTAATAAGTTAAAATGATTAAAAATGTAAACATTCCAGCAGCTTTAATGAGCATGCGTTTACGATCGTCGTGTTCTGGTTCGGAGGTCCATTTCAAGAAACAAGCTACGTCTTTAGCTAGCTGACTTGCAGTGGCTGGTGTTCCATCATCATATTCTAATATCTGAAATGATATATTATATTTATTCATGCCCAGCTTTTTCTATCTAAAACAAACCAACCTCATTATACAATGCTTGTGCCATAGAAATAGCACCACCTGCGAAATATGGATTATAATATTGACCCTCACGTAATACAATTCCAGCTGGTGCGTCTGTATAACCAGTTAAGAGGGCAAATATATAATTTTCACCGCCGTGCCGTGCCGCCACAATATAACTTAAATCTGGTGGATATGCCCCATTGTTCGCCGCCCGAGCTGCTTCTTCGTTAGGATACGGATTTGGGAAGTAATCAGATAATTTGCCGGGGCGATCAAAGTAATTTCCTGTTTCATCAGGACCGTCCCTTACCTGTAAACAATAATAGAAATTATCTTTGACACAAAAACTTTATATTGTTACCGTTATTTGTTCTGCTTCTGCTTTCGCTTCCGCTTCGGTATGGGTAACACCAACTAAATTACGGTATGCTAAATATTTCATGGAGTGACATGCCGCACATACTTGTTTATAAACTTCATAGCCACGTCTAACACTGTAAAAAACTGTTACCGATCTGTACGAATTAAACTATATACACTTACCTTGTATGATCTAAAGAGGCTATTAATCCATTATGATTCCATGGCATTTTAGTAGGATGAACTTCAGTCTCAGATGCTTTTATTGATTTCTCTAAAGAGAATATCAAAGCGCCGACTCCACCAGTTAAAACACCGATTGTAGACAGCCACTAGAATTTTAAGAATAAATCCATGAATAAAACATAACTGTATCAGGTGAATCTAATGTACCCTTTTTTGCGATTTGTTCCATGTTCGGGCTGTACTTAGATGGCTGATCTAAATTATGGAAAGTTTCAGTAAACGTCAGTATTACATAATATGATTGAAAATTTTATATAAAGTAAGATTATTCTACGTTATTTTCATAATTTTATAAAGAAACAAAACTTAAAAAGTTAATTCTTATCGTAATCTTAGTGGGAGTGATGTAACATCAATTTATTTATACATAACTAGAGAAATAATAGAAAATGACATTTTCTAATCAAAATTTATTGGTAAATTTTATCAATTAAACAACTTCACAAAATACATTATATATAATAAATAGGTTTATGGTTGTTTTATGAGACTAAAATAATTATACCTTTTGCAAGGCAACTGTTTTATTCGATTTTAATAGTTCTGTTCGACAGAATCTCCCAATTGTGGCCGCCATGATGGTTGAACTAAACTTATAATTTGACTTTTGAAGGAATTGACTTTTGCAAAAAGTAATTTTTTTTCAATAAATACAAAATAGCCTTATCACATAAAACAAAAAAATTATATGAAGATTGATTTTAATTATTAATGGTAAAGATAAATTAATAGTGAATTTCAAAAAACTTTAAAGACAAGTAGGTATTTGGTTTTGCAGTATTAAAAAGTAAAACGGCGCGATCTAGATGTTAGCACAAAAATCTAAAGATATTCAAATTTATAAAGAAATTTAAATGTTAAATAATTTGTTGTAAGATTTGGATATCACAAAACTTTACATACATATTGTACTTTTACAAAAAGATTTGCATTTAATATATAAATAGTTGAGTTATTCAACCAAATCGTAGACTTACGATTTTTTGCAGAATTAACCTACTCTTGTGTTCACCTAAACAGGTTCCTCATGTTTATTTTTGCGTAATAATGTTTTTATCGAGTATATATGAGGAGTCTAAACACAACCGTCAAAACAGTGGATATTGCCGTTTTGCTTTTAGACCCCTCATATTATGTTTTATGCGATTTTGAAAAAATAAATAACGTCTTTTGTGTTACCTATGAACATTGTCGAGATCGGTTGTTTGGGTATTTATTCAACGCTGATTTGACGTCACTTCTCTCAGCTGTTAATATACGCTGTTAAAGAACGCCATTAAGAACAAAGACAAATTTCTTTCTGTTTCGATGGTGATATTAATCATTTAACATCTAATTAATCTTGAAGAAAAATTAAATTTTATTAAAAATGAGTACTGGAATGCCTGAAATAGGCTCCAAAATAAGTCTTATATCAAAGGCTGATATTCGATATGAGGGACGACTCTTCACAGTAAATCCTGAGGAATGTACAATAGCTTTAGCAAATGGTAAGTTTAATTACAATTTTTCAAAAAAATTTTATTTATGTTTATGTACCAGAAAAAGTTTGTGGAAAGTTTCATTGGAATAAATCAATATAAATATATTTGTTGTAAAATAAATATAACAACATATATTTGACAGTTCTTTAACCTATCGTCAATTTGCATAATATAAAGTATAAATATAATTTTCAAAATAGTAACAATTAATTTGTTGTAAAAATATTCAACATTAGTTTATCTTTTATAATAAAAAACAAGATAATATAATTTTTAGACCTTTATTTTAGATTTTTGTAAAAAGTAAAATGTTTTAATTATTTTAGTGCGCTCATTTGGAACGGAGGATCGAGAAACACAATATCCAATCGCACCACAAAGTCAAGTGTATGATTATATTCTTTTTCGGGGTTCGGATATAAAGGATATTCGTGTAGTAAATAATGTACCGCCTATGCCAAATGATCCAGCTATTATGCAAATGCAACTACAAAATCAAATGGGTCATCAAAATTTCCAACCACAATTTCCCGTGCATATGGCTCACATGGGACCTCAAATGGGACAATTTGGTTCATCATATGGTGGATTAGGATTATCATCAGGATTGATGCCCGGCTCCCTACCAGCAGCTCTGGTTAAACAAAAACCAAGTGAGTTAAGCGTCGCCATTCCAGATCCAGTTGAACACAAAGACCAAGGTGTGATGGTTATTTATAGTTTGTTCGAAATATCATTTTGCATCAATTATGATTTTGTTGTAAATTTGCTTGTAAAATCGATTATCATTTTGATTTTGCGTTATATATTTTACGTAGAAATTAGAATACATTAATTTCTTTTTAAATGCTTCGTAACTAATCGTATCATACAAATATTTCATTATCATTTCGTTGGTCTATGTGCTTATTTGTTTGTTGTGTGCTTATTTTAAAATAAAATAAATGTCAGGATATGCAATATATTAAAAAGTGATGTCACATTTAGCATCCGTTTTAGATATGATAGGAGGTGGTTCTAGATCTACAACTCCAGTAAGTTTAATATCAAGGAAAAGTCCGACTGCCGACATGGGAGTTCAAGTAAATAACCCACGACCTTCTAGTCGAGACGGTAGTAAAAGACAGTATCAAAGGGGTCGTGAAAGACAGGAATCAGGAAGACAGGATCCCAATAAGCCAGAAGTACGAAATGACAATCAAAAGGGAATGGACCAACGACCTGGTCAGGTATTTTTACTTTGGTCACAGTGATATGATTGTCTAACTAACTTATATGTTTTAATTTAAAATTATTAAAGCAAAATCAACGACAACATCAAATAAATAATCATCAACCAAATAGAGGATGGAACCGTGGTGGAAGTATGAGAGGAAGAGGAAGGGGCCGAGGTGGATCTAATCAAGTAAAATAGACTAAAATAATTTATATTTTTGACTGATTTATTGATTTACTGCAATTTTAGTATGATCAGCAGACATTCCGACAACCAGGACCGAATCAAAAACGAGGCCAAAACAAAACAATCAAATTTGATAGTGATTATGATTTTGAACAAGCAAATAACAAATTTGAAGAACTAAGATCTCAACTAACCAAACTTAAAGTCGGAGACGACGCTAAAGTAGAACCACAGGCACAGGTACGAAACTCGATTAATGTGTTTTGTCATGTTTAAATGAATCTAAATAATTAGGTAAATGGCGAAACTGATAAAAAAGATGATTCTGGCAATGAAACTGGTGCTGGTGATAATGAACCAGAAGAAGAAGAAATCTCTGTTGGCTATGATAAAGCTAAATCCTTCTTTGACAATATTTCATGTGAAGCATCGATTGAGAGGAACAAAGGAAAAAATCGTACAGATTGGCGACTAGAACGTAAATTAAATAGTGAAACCTTTGGTATTTCATCCACAAGGCGTGGAGGGTATGTAAAATATTGGTAAATTTCATGCTGCTTTTTAATAACTGCATATAAACAAATTAAAGCATTCGTACATATATGATGGCTAAACAGTTTAATCGCAATAAAATCTAAATTTTTGAATGAGCACCATTTCTTTTCCCACGCAATTCAATTTTAATAAATAAGTTTGTGGGTTATAATTGCTCCCACAACAGTAAAATGTATGTATGTGCATGTATTTATATTTGTTTATAAGCGATTTAACCAATTTGTTTTGTTTTCATGAACTTTTATTCAAATCAAAAATTATTCCATTGACATTTAAAAAAAATTTCATAAAAATAAAGCGAAGCATTTAGATTATGTTCAATTAGTAACCATATTATATATTTTTAGGTATAGAGGTAGAGGTGGTTATTTCAATAGAAACACAGGTGGAGGTTATCGAGGAGGATATAATAGAGGAAATTACCGTGGTCGAGGTAATATGAGACTCAACCAAAACGACGGTGGCCTTTCACAAAAGACACAAGATGCAACTCCTGCGGCATCTAGTCCAACAAGTAAGTGTTTATATGTTTATGATGTTTTAAATTCATTTTGAATTTTTGCTTAATGGAAAAGGATAGTTTATTGTGTTCTCAAGAAATTGTTTCAAATAATGCTTACTTTTGTACATATATCAAGTGCGTTCTTGTCATTTTTTATCAAGTCATGTAATACTGTTTAAAGTGGTATATTTGTTGCATTAGTTAATTTATAATTCATTAAGCATACAAAATGGACTCTTCATATTTGAATATGAGATAATATCTGTTTGGGTTGTTGTTGTTATAGCGACGATTTAGGTGCTAATCCTCCGGCTCCATGTCCAGGTTTAGGAACTCTGCTACTGCTTTTGGGCAATACCACAAATCATCCTTCGTCAGGTTAGTTATATTTTTAGGACATCTGAATAGGTGGTCTACATCATGCGGCGTGCCCTTACATGCGGGACACTTGTCAATAATTTCAGGATCAATTCTACACATGTAGCTGTTTAGGATGCGAGACCAACCGGATCTTAGTTGAGCTAGGATGAATCTGGTGCTACGGGGCAATTGAACCTCTTCGGCAGCGACTTTTAGTGGCTTTTTATTTAGAACTCTATTTGGGGCGTAGTTCCTTAGAGTGCCCTCTACAGCTTTTGTATGAAGTGCTTTTAAGCCTGTTCTATAAGTAACCTCGTCGATGTTTCCTATTACTTGATTGTATCTCACCTCATGCAGAAAGCATCTTTGCTGTCTTCCTTATGTTTCTAGGTGGTTCAATTTTCGATATCTTGCTTCTTAAGATGGACGGGTCTACGCCCCAGAAGTACTCGGAACCCAATTCCGACCAAAGACCACCACAACAATTTCGACGAAAGGTGTTTGGGTTGTTATAGCATTTATTAATCTAAACTTCGATATTTCAAGTACAGGATCTCTTTCATACTCGAACCAGTTGGAGCTTCTGCTTATTCCGCTAATTTAACGTTACTGAGCTCGGTGAGTTTTTAATACGTGCGTTCCGAAATAAATTTCCAGATGGACCACCTCTTCATACTTACAGTTTCTGCAAAACATATTGACGGACAGTCTAAGCTTTTTTGCTGGTTCTCCAAGGATCCAGTGACCAGTAATATTGTTAAACATGAAAAAATATTTCGCTTACGCACAGATATCTGTCCCACTCTTTATTCGGGATTGAACCCATTCGTAAAAATGCCATTAATTCATTCACCGCCAAGCTTTCATGCCTCCCCTGAGAAATATTGGAAGGTACGAAAATTTGCAGACCTCCATCTAGTCTGAAAGAAATCTGGTTATGACTTATGCCGTATAACATCCTTCACAAAGTCTCCATGCCTTTCTGGAGGGCATGGGTGTACTGAAATCCCTTTCAAAGCATAGTCTAGGAGGGATGTATTCAATGTTCTTTTGAGGTCTTGCTCGAAAATAATTATGCAGTTGGTATGCGACTACTGATCCAATCTGACGTACCGTTCAAAGGTTAGTAATAGATGCTATTTGTTGACCTACCTCATCAAAAGGTAGAAGATGCAAAATTACCATTGCCCGAATGGACGTTGTTCGTATCGTCCCACACGTGAACAGGCAAGCCAATGTTTTCACTTTTTCTAACCAATTCCATATTCATTGCAAAAGTATAGTGCTACCGTTGGTTTTTTTTTGCTCTGGTTCTGATATTTCGCTTCCAGCTGCGTATCCTATTCAGAAAAGTACCTAGGTATTTTGCTTGTTCTAAAACTACCAAGCCTTACCCTCTAGGGTTATGAAGTCAATATCAGGGATTTTGTATTTTCTGGTGAAATCAGTTTTGTTTTTTTGCTGGGATTATTCCTACCGCACAGTTTTTCGTTCATGTTGATGTTAATACAAGTACATTTTGTATTCGCTCTTAACGTTGTCGAGCATTCTCTCTCGATACCGAAATTGCGAAATAATCGGCGGTAGACCATTACTTTAAAACCTACCTTCAACTTCGTTGTTAAGGTGTTAGTTGTCAAGTTCCATGGCTGAGAGTTCTATTGTTTGTAGATTCACCCAGTGTTTATGTTCTTACAGAGCAGCATGCGTTCAATCAGCATTACCAAGGACCCCTCTACATCCAGTTCTGCCAGTGCCTTTGCAGTGATAGCATCAGGCAATCTATTGTTAAACGCTCCATCGATATCCTAAAAAGCTATCAGAGTATATTCGTTTTGACTTTTGGTCCAAAGAATTGCATAATAGAGTACAGTGCCGTTTAGAAGAGGGACGTGAATTATTCCAGCATTTCAAGAAGGAATGATGACACTGATAAGTCACTCAGGTCTTTGGGAGTACTATTAAAATGTTTTCCTTGTCTTAGGTAGGAAAACTACGTTGACTTCGGTGCATTGCGTAGGTATGAGGCATCTCAACGCAGGCCGTAAAATCTGTTTTCAACTATCCATAGTCAAGGTTTAAGGTATTCTGTAGTTCAGCAAGTACAACCGTATCAGGACCGACTGACTTGAACGATTTAAACTCTAGTTTTCAGACTAGAAGTAATCCGATTTAACCAGATAGACTTATATTATTGAGTTGCAATGATTTTTCTAAGTATATAAGCTTCCGGCGATTCATCAATATTTTCACAAAAATGTCTCCAGGATTTCCTCTTGACCATTCGTCATCCTTTCGTATAACCTCAAAGATCATTTTTATCTGGAGTCTGTTGCTCAGTTTGACTAGGTGAAAAAGCCCCGTTGATTTATTTTTAGCTCTTAACTCCACCACGGACATATTTGATATCACCTAAGTTTGTTTAGTGGCAAGCAATTTGTAGAAACTTATTAAACAGTCATTAAATTCCCTTTCAATCAGTTGACTTGTTCAACGGTATTGCTGGGAGTTTCAATGCCGCTTGATAGAACGTTACCTCAAAAACTTCCTTATAGTGTTCCCAATCCATTCTTTTTCAGTTCTAAAAAGCTGGTTTATTAAAGGGTTGGAAAGAGAGAACTAAGGGGTAACAAATTTCTGAAAGAGAGTGTTCGTTCATCACCTTTCGCTCGGTCGTTGACTATATGATAAAATGATGCGGAGATAGCAGACACACCTAGGGCTGTCAGTTTATTTCTGGTGAAGAATGTTAGTTTGCAACCTAAGTTGCATATAATAAGGTTTAGATAATTAAAAATTGACTCACCTTTCACCCTGTTGGTGTCTGAGCTTCTCCAGATGACATGATGAGGAATATGATATCAACCCCTGCATATGACCAATGCCTTCTAGGATTTTATTTTCTAGATGAAACTACCTAAGCTGATTATTATAACATGATCTGATCCCAATATAACTTCGGCTCTCCATTCGTTAATCGGCATTAGTGACATTCTGGCAAAGGTAACGTTTTGAGATAAGTACGAGTTATTTTTTTTATACAAAGGCTTGTTTAATGTTAATTATAATAAATTATAAATTAACATCTAAATATCCGAAGATACCATGCCAACTAGGGATTAGAATTAAGTTTGAAGATTAAAGCTATCGGAGAAAACCCATGAAGGTAAGGCATTCCATAGATGAGAGACTCTGTTGAAAAAGTCACGTTGAAAAGCAACAGAAAAGCAACCTTTTTATTTGAACCGTAAAAGGATGGGCCACAGTAGTAGCTCTGGTGAAACGTGAGAAGTTTACTAGTATAGGTAAAATTGATTTAATATCGGTGGAAGTTCGTTCATCCATAATGTATTTGTAGTAAATATTATCAACAATATTTCGTCTGTGCTGTAAGAAATCAAGCCCCTTAGTAAGATTTAAGTTGCCAATCAGTTTAACAGCTCTACGCTCAAAAGAATCAAGGTAATTCAAGCTACTAAAAAATGCTCCACCCCATATGTGAGAAGAGTACTCCATGCAGGGACGCATAAAAGATTTGTATATTAAAAGAAACTGTTCGCTATTGAAAAACTTACGACATCGCCCCAAAAAACCTAATTTTCCAACAGCGTTCTTAGCTAGGTTAAAAATATGAATACACCATATTGTTTTCAACTTCTACTTCTAGAGGTCTTACAGGTTCTTTTTCCACAAGATCTTTGGAGCTTTTTTCCTATTAGAGAACTCTCATGGGTCATGGTCGGTAAGACAAATAGGGTCATGGTCGGTAAGACAAATGCGTTTTCAGGGAAACCGGTTAAAAAAACCTCTAAGACCATCCCAATTCGCAGCTTTATAGTCCCAAACAAGACGAGGATTAGTTTTAAATTGTTTTGGAATTTGTAAATCTAACTGTGTAAGAATCAAATTATGATCTGAACCACTTAAAGACCCTAATACTGTAAATTGTACCAGGTAAGGATCATTTGTTAAAAACATCAAGAAAGTTACTACTCTGTATTGGCACTCGGGTAGGCTAAGCTATAATGTTTGTGTAATTATTTTTTTTTTTTTTTAATATAATGTGTTGTGTTATAGGGTTTACATTACAATTATGGTAAAGAGCAAATAGCTCAGCCTGTTTTGGTGGAACTGTGTAGAAGCCATTCTTTATTGTGGACATTAAAGTCACCAAGAACCATAAATTTGGCATTAGGATAGTCAGTAAACCTATCAATTTTTTCAGATAGCTCATTAACTATAGACCAAAAGCAAACAACATTTGATTAGAACAACAAATCTTAAAGGATACCATATTGTGATATTTTGAATTTAATTAAAAATTTTTAGTTCTTTCATATGGAATGGTGTTTCTAATATATACACAAACACCATACTTAAAATAAAAGGATGATTCTAGTTGATAATGAGGACAAAAGTATTTATTATGATCAAGAGTAACAGCTCGGTATGATAATGATCGTTTCAGTTAAGAAAAGAATGATGATTGAACTAAATGATGATTGATATTCAGTCCTCTTATGTTGGCGAAATTAATTGATAATTTGGCCATTTCAAAAAAGATTTAATTGTTTTCAATTCAAATTAAATTTACTTTCTTAAATTATTTGTTACTCTTTTTGTTTGTTGATGGCTTCAAAGAGCCAGCAATTTGATCAGCAACGTTTTCGTCTATTGAACCGGTGTTCAGGTGGAGTGCCATAGAATCGTGAAATAGGAGTTTATAAAAAAATTATAACAATTTTCCATAACTAATATGCCGTGTATCAAGGAATAATAATTTCGTATTAAAAAGTTTCTCGTATTTTTCTTATTGGTTTTGATTGGCATAGTAGGATCAGTTTTTGTTGATTTGTAATTTTTTTTTATTGTTGATCTACGGGTGCGATAACCTCGCGTACTCTAGTCCCTGCTATTGACATACGAGTTGAAATGAGGTATCACATACCACTGGTAATAGCAGTGAGATATCACTAGTCAAGGTGATAATTTAGGGAAGCTGGCGGATGAACTCTTCAGCTTGTCAGTTCCTGGTAGTACATACAGGTAAATGTGATATCACCGATATCAATCAACCAATCACCACAACTAGTATTTAACGTGCTGCAACTTGAAATTGTTTTTTTGTTTGTTTGTTTTCCTCTCTTTGTCCCAGAGAGAAACAGTTATGTCTTCCTATAGACGTGCGTAACTTTTTCATTTGATTCAAAATTGTAGAATTATTACGAGTTTTTTTTTTAAATCTATAAGAAAACACCCTCCTACAAAAAATAATGGTTTCTCCCTCCCTGCGACTGCATAAAAAGAAAAAAGTGAGATTTTGGATTTGATTATTTACCAAACATATAATTTTTAATATTTTATCAATGAAAAATAAATTTGTCAATAATGAAAAAAGTTTATCGGGAAATTTTCATAATGTACTTTGAAAATAATAACATAACTTAAATGTGTGTTCGTGTCGTTAGAAAATATTGCCAAATAGTCCATTATAAAATATTTGAGTTAAATAATCACTGGAAATAACACAATAAATTTAAATTACTCTCGTAATTATTTTCAGTCATTTTATAAAAATTAGCACAACTATAAAGAAAACAATTAATTTGTTTTGGCATATTATAATTAGAATTGTTTTTAATTTATAATTTAATAAAAAAGTTTGTGGTAGTAATTAAAAACAAGTCAAAATGGAGAAAAGAGAAATTGAACATATGACATATCAGCGATCACCATCTTTTATGTCTCTCTTCATACAATTTTATAGTATGTTGTCTATATTTATATATGCTCTAAGGGTAGTACGGTAGATAACGGTTTTACGAAAGATAAAGACATGGTCGCCATCTTTGTACTTCCCTCTATCTTCCCTTATAAACGCAACCAAAATCAAACTATGCCGGCTATCACGACTAGAGAGATATAAAAACTTCCCTATTAAGATAAATAATGAGGAATTGCATGAGGTTGAATCAGTTAAGACTCCTCGGAGTGGATATTGAAAATAACCTGAAATGGAATAAACAAGTGTTCAACCTCGCTAAATCTGCAATGCAAAAAATAGGATTTTTCAGTCCTTTATAAGTCTATAAGTCCTTTATTCATCCATGTATGGAATACTGCTGTCATGTTTGGGGAGGTGCTTGTCAGTCAACACTCAACAATAAAATGTCTTGACTCTTTACAGAGAAAGGTAATACGGTTGATTGATAATACCTAACTAACAGATCAACTAGATTCACTCCAGCACCGAAGAATTGTAGCTGAATTGTCAATTTACTATAAATATAACTTTAGCGAATTCTTCTCTAAGGAAATTCAAAATATCCTTCCATCATGTGCACAGTATAATCGACGAACAAGAACTTCAGAGTCCTACCCATTTGCTGTCAAAATATCTCGATGTAGAACTATGTCATTCCAGAACGATTATTTTAATAGTGTGATCAAATTCTGGAACTCAATGACTGCCTCCGTATTCCATGATGAATTTGCCCCTCAGACATTTAAAGAAAATGTCAATCGTCATTTAAAACAATTAGTATAGTTATCCCCATATCCTCATTCGTTGCATTTTCCCCATCTCCTTCCGTCCTATAGTTAACGTGGTATCTTCGGATATTCAAAGAGTATGAATAATGAATATTTCATATTTAGTGTGCTGCTGTTGTTGTTGTTGTAGCGACGAGTGGTGGTGGTATTCTTCCGGCTCCAAGTCCATATTCAGGAATTCTGCTACTACCCTTGGGCGGCGCCACAGATCTTCCTTCGTCAGGTCAGTTGGTTTCTCCTGACAATTGAAAAGGTGGATAGCATCATGTGGCGTGCCCTCACATATGGGACACTTGTCAACAATTTCATGGTCAATTCTACTCATGTAGTTATTTAAGATGCGTGACCAACCGGATCTTAACTACGCTAGGATGGTTCTGGTGCTGCGTGGCAGTTTTGCCTCTTCGGTAGCGACTTGTGGTGGTTTGCCATTAAGAACTCGATTCGGGGCGTAGTTCTTTATTGTGTCTTCAACGGTTTTTGTATGTATCCTTTTCAACCCCCTCTTATACGTAGGCTCGTCGATGTTATTTATGTCTTCATTGTTTTTAACATCTTGTAGGAAGCATTTCGCCGTCCTTCTTATGTCTCTAAGTGGTATTGTCATGGATAAGGTGTCATTGCAGGGATGCTGCTCTCTATAACAGGACCATAGATATTGTTTGGTAAGCATTTCGTTGTGTTCACGGACCGGCATTATGTTACATTCCTCGTGTAGGTGATCTCGGCGTTCTGTGTTATCTGTAACTTATTCCAGTGGGTGTCAGCGACTTGGGGTGTCCATAGGGGAGCAGCGTAATTTATGAAAGGCCTTCCTATTGCTTTATATGCCGTCATTATTGTGTTTTTA
The DNA here is from genome assembly GCA_963693315.1 of Diogma glabrata. Taxonomy (NCBI): domain Eukaryota; kingdom Metazoa; phylum Arthropoda; class Insecta; order Diptera; family Cylindrotomidae; genus Diogma; species Diogma glabrata. The sequence goes on along the minus strand of OY856186.1, from coordinate 381,454,046 downwards.
TCCTTACCACACGAACTGCCCGCTAGAGCTTTCAGTGCGTTGTTCCTGTTTTTAAGTTTTGTATTTACTTGTTGAGCATGAGCGTTGAATTTGAGTAGTGGATTTAATGTTACCCCCAGCAGTTTTGGATATTTCACAGTAGGAATTAGTATGTTGTCAATGCAGATATTGAGTGTTGTATTTACCTCCTTCGTCCATGTGGTGAAAAGTGTGGATGTGAACTTTTCAGTGGACAATTTCAATTTTTTGGTTTTAAACCATTCATTCAAGGTGTTGAGGTAGGTGTTTAGGACATTGGTGAGTTATTCCAGGTTGTTTCCTGTTGCAAGCACCGTGCAGTCGTCTGCATATGACGTGATAGTTATTCTTTCCGGTGGTGCAGGTGAACTACTTAAGTAAAGGTTGAATAATGAAGGCGAGAGAACTCCACCTTGTGGAACTCCTTGTCTGAGCACTCTCATCTTAGATCTAGGGTTACGGAACTCAACGTATGTTTGGCGGCCTCTTAGATAATTGCACAACCAGCGCTTTATTAGACCTGGCAGATTGGTGTTGAATATGTCTTTCAGTAATGCAGCATGTGACACTGTCGAAAGCTTTTGACAGGTCAAGTGCAACTAAAATTGTTCTAGCACAGGGTTGTTTTTGGTTTAGACCATCGCTGATTTGGTTTTGGGTTCTATGAAACGCAGTGGTTTTACTGTGTGCTTTCCTAAAACCATGCTGATGTGACGCCAATTTGCAAGATTCTGTTAACCAAGGTAGTAGTAGTGCTTCTATCAATTTTGCAACCGATGAGAGGATAGGGATCGGTCTATGGGATTCTCCCTTTTCTTCAGGCTTGCCAGGTTTTAAATGGGACTTATTATAGCGTTTTCCAGATATTTGGTATCTGGAGCGTATTTAGAGATGTGTTGAGTATGGTAGTGAGAAAGTTCAATCCTTTGGGTCCAATGTGTTTTAGCATAATGGCTGAGATGCCATCTGGTCCAATAGCTTTAGATGGTTTGGATTTCTTTATTGCGTTTCTAACATCTTCGGAAAATATGATACCCTCGAGATTTTCAGTATTAAGTTTGCGCATATGTCTTAATACTGACCTAGTTTCTTTTTCATGTTTACTTTGCTTTTCTGTAAACTGCGTGTTGAATTTTATTGCGCATTTTCTATGGGTTTCGGTTGGGATATCATCGAAGGAGATCATGCAGTTGTTATGCGATTGACGTGGATGTGTTCAACCCTTAATCACCTTCCACAGACTTTTATTTGTGCCAAAGTTTGACTTACTGAATCTTTCCATTTGTTACGTTTGTGTCCCATTACTAGTTTATTTATCTGCTTGTTCAGGCCCGGAATTCTAGAATCGGTTGGATCTGCCTTACGGATGTCATCTCTTTGGGAAGAGAGTACATAAGCTTCTTGTGGGAAGTTTGGTTTAATATTTTGTTCTCTGCCGGCTGGAATGAAGCGAGATCTAGCTTTGTTAAAACTTTCTCTAAATTTTCTTTCCCCAGAAAGGGCGTCAATTGGTAAAATTTGCTTACTGAATTCCAATTCAGTAAAATTGGTAAAATTATCCCAGTCTGCTTTGTTTAAAATTAATATATTATGTCTTCTTCTCGGATTTCATTTCGTTTAAGGAACGGCTTAAGGTGATTATGATTGGCACATGGTCTGATCCCAATACAATTTCAGTTCTCCATTCAGCGATTGGCATTAGCGACATGCTGGCAAGTGAAACATATGGAGACGAGTATGAGTTATTAGTTACTCTTGTTGGTTGTGGTTCATTGAGGACTCCAAAGTTAGAGCCGCCAATTTGATCAGCAATATTTTCACCTCTTGAGTCGGTGTTCAAGTGTGAGAGCCATAGATCGTGGTGAGCATTTATGTCGCCGAGAATTAGACAGTCTTTGGTATAAAATAAATGTCCTATGGACGGTTCATAACCTATATCACAGCTGCTTACTGGTGGAATACAAATATTGACTAGATTTATCTCCGTATTTCCGGATTTTATTGTAATACCTAGTTGTTCTAGGTGTTTATCAGTTCCCGGTACTGCTGGTAATGTGGTTGTACGGTAGATAATGGTTTTGTGTATGATAAAGGCAAGGCCACCACATTTGTCCTTCCCTCTATCCAGTCTTATAATTCTATAATCACAGATATCACTAATCTTAGATCTAACATTGATTTTTTTTCTTGTAAAACCGCGACTAGAATATTGTTTTTGCACATAAAGTTGATAATATCATCGATTTTGTTTAATAGTCCGTTACAATTTTGCTGCATTATTATCACATCACCTGGGGTTTCCGGACGTGCTCATTGGCATTGTGTTCTGTTGCGAGCTCGTATTTATATGTTGACTTGATGCATTGCAACATGACGCTATGTAGTTTTTGGTCCATTGCTTATGTGTTGTAAGGCCTGAGCAGTTCTTGAGATGACACCATTCTTTACAGCTATTACACTGGACGGATCTAGTGTTTGCTCTTAAAATGTTTTTGCATATTGCACAATGCCATATTTTAGTTGGTCCAGGATTTCTTTCAATACCGGCCATGACTAGGAGGATCTGAAGCAGTGAGGCCCGTGACATCTGTATCTTTATCCAAAATATGGAGCGTCGGAGTAGCACCTTTCGTCGAAATTTTTGTGATGGTCCTTGGTCGGAACTGGGTTCCGAGTACTTCTGGGGCGTAGACCCGTCCATCTTGAGAAGCGAGAAGTTTAGTGTGCTAAACATGTTTAACTAATTAATAAAAAAAAGAAAAATGATATATTAATAGAACGGTGACTAAAATATTGTTATTGCACATTTATTTGATATCATCGATCTTTTTTATAAGGCCGTTACAGTTGTATTGCATTATTTTCATTTTCACAACATTTAGAATATTGGGATACGTGTTCATTCGCATTGTATTTTGCCCTTGTTTGTATGTTGGGTATTTGACACATGGTGCAATGTAGGTTTGAGTTCATTGCTTATGCTTATGTGTAGTAAGACCTGAGCAGTTCGTAAGGTGACACCATTCCTTACAGATGTTACACTGGAAGGAAAATGTGTTTGTCCTAAAAATGGTGTAACATATTGCACAATACCACGTTTTTGTTGATCCAGAATTTCTTTCAATACCAGCCATAACGAGGAGAGTTCGATGCAAGGAGACCCAGTGAATGTTTCTGTTTACTCCTAAAGACGGTCCGACGGAAACTTTCGTCGAAATGGTTGAGATGATCCTTGGTTCCGAGCGCTTTTGAAGACTCGCCCAACTTGAGAAGCCTTTTTTACGCAACATCACGGCATACGGATAGCGAAGAACTGATATAACATCAATTTTCCGGCCACGGAGTAATCATTTTTCTTTACGTTTTCAAATTGTCAGACGGTTTTGCATGAGCTATTCTATATAATTCGTCTGGTCGATTTTTTCAACTAAAGATCTATTAAATTTGTCGCAATCCGTTGAATATGAAACAGGATTTCGATTTGAGCCGTTCACTGCACAAAATGATTAGCTCCATAAAATATTGAATTTTTTTCAAAGGTCCAAAATTTCGATGTTTAGTAGTGTTAATCTTTATCATTCAGGAATGTTATTATAAACATAATTTATTTAATTTTGATTACTAAGTATATCAATTAGCTATTATAGAAGTAATTTAATTAGTATAATAGATATTTAGGTATAATATTAACATACGAAATTATTAATTTTTTAATGGTCAGACAAATTTTGGCTTTTAATGGTGTTAATCTTAATTATTCAAGAAAGTTGTTTTTAACATAGAAAGTTATGACTATAGCAAGTACTTTGACATTTAAATTTAAAATTTTTCAAAAAGTGGAGTTAGTCACTTTGTGCAGTGAACGGCTCATTTGTCTTGTGAAGTGGATATGCAAATTTGTTTCTAGTTTTAGATCTTAACTAATTTTAACGAATTTAAAACTGTAGACTTTTTTTTAAATCTTCATCGCAGTCTTTGAATGTGGAACATGATGTAATTCGGTAAATTTTCTACATCTCATAAACAATATTAGATCGATTAGCCCCTTAAAAATGTAAAATTTTATCTGCCAGATGTGGAACATGAGTAGAACATTTTACCGAAGCTTTGAGTATTGCAAACGCTGAGATTATGGTTTGAATATTTCATACATCAGAAAAAGCTTATCTGTATGGCTTGTTTAGAGCTACATTTGAAAAATTTGCTCAACCCATTTGATGGGAAATACGTGTGAGATAGACCACATACAGCTTTAGTAGTGAACATACAAAATTTAATCTTTCATACTGTCTAGATCCAGAATTATCTATAAACGTTACTTTAAAATTATTACAACTTGTTGGATGAAACGAGCTTCGTATGTATAGTTAAAAAGAAAAAAGTTACACATTTAAAGCAAATTTGTTATGTTCTGGAATCCTCTAACCATTTGCCAATTTTGGAGCAATCTTATATGAGTGATGGTTGTCGTATTGATCGAAACTTTGTGAAATTTCTCTGCGTCAGGCTACGACAAGCAAAATAAATTACATGGCATGTTAAATTGCACAAGTAATTTGTTGTATGTGTAAGAAAAGTATTGGGGATTCTTCCGAGAATCTGAAAGCATTTAAATTGCTTATACCGTTATTAATTTAATTTATTTAATATTTTTTTTTCTTGCTTCATTTCAGCTCAATAATAGTGTACCTTATAATATTATTATTAACGTTTCTCCAAAATTAAAATAAAGAAAACGATTTTTTTAAAGCAAAAGCACTTTAAAAAATATAAAAGAAGCTGGAGAAATTACACAAAGTGAACATTTCAAAATGTCACTTACAATAAGTGAATTTTAAATAAGTTCCATGTAATATAAATAAAAACATTGAGTATAATCAATTGTGCTAATTACGCAAAATTAATCATAGCAATGAATATATGCGCAATTGAAAATAAATAAATTATTGGTAATAAGTGAAATTTATACAATTCAATAAAAAAAAATAATTTAACGAAGACTGTTACGATTGAAGGAATAAAAATAATTAGATATATAGTATGGATTGGTATCAAAAAGATGGTTGGTGCAAAATTTCTTTAAGATATATTTGCATTAAATTGGAATGATAACGGCTGTATCCTAAGAAAAGGAAGACGAGGGTAATTTTTGTTTTGTTTTTGTTTTAAGAATTTAAATTGATATAAATTAACAAAATATTCTTCAATCCCATATTAATGAGCACTGATATTTTAGCCAATATTTTGTATTTTTTTTTCAATTATGATTTATAATAGTAATTTAATATTATTAAGCAGTTAGAATTTTATTAATATATATATATATATTATTTTTTTGTATATTGAATTAATGTCGAATCCATATGATGAAATTTTAAGTCATGAGCAATAATTGTCATTTATTTTTCCTTTAATCTCGTTTTTTACTGAAATAAATATAATAAAGTTTACACATTAAATTTCAATTGTAAAAAGAACAAAAATATTAACTAACATTGTAGAATAAAATTGAATGAACTGCATAAAAACAATAAAGGAAAAAAAGATCACAACTAGAAATAAAGACAAAATTTCTATGTTAAAATTTATTGTATTTTTATGTTTTTATTAAAAACACAAAATAAAATTAAATATTTTTAATAAACAAAGATTTTATTTAGTAAATTACATCTTAAACTTTAGTATATAATGTAATGATATTTAATTCGCATATACGAGAAGAAAATGCGAGTTATATAAAATTAATTTAAAATAACTGACAATAGATTGATCGATGTTACAATTTAATAAAATATGTAGCAATTTATATCAACAACCTTTAAAAATCTATTGTTAAATGGCTGCGAGCATCTGATGTTAACGATCGGGTGAAACAAACCAACGATTACATGCATGATTAAATAATTGGCTGAACTACTATCAGCTTGATTAATTCATATAATTGTATTTTAATTTATATTTTTGAATAAAAAAATCAATTATTTCGAATAAATAATTAACTGTTTTTTATATTGCTACGGTTCTTATAGAATCCTTTAATTCGGCAACAAAATTTAACTGTATTAATTTCACAACATACTACATCATGTCTTCTCGACAATGAAATATAAAATAAAATTGTACTCAACATCAGTGAAAAAACTTATTGAATGACATAACAAAACATTTTGAAGTCGTATAAAAATGAGGTGTCCAAATAGTACCTTATCGTCCTTGTCTGTTTTCTGATTCAGCTATGTACGAAAAAGCGAACTTTTTGGTCTTGTTACACGCATGACGTACTTACGCTCCCTAGAATCATTCTAAGCTGTAAAAAATGTATCAGCGGTACGATTTTCGGAGTGGCCTCCATCGCGAGTCAAATCTGGTACCCTTGAATTACAAATCTAGCTCTTTAATAACTGAGATGAACGGCTGCTTCTATTGGTGGTGGCCTTGCCTTTATCATTCACAAAACCGTTATCTTCTGTACAACCACATTACCAGCAGTACCGGGATCTGATAATCACCTAGAACAACTGGGTATGATAATAAAATCCGGAAACACGGAGATAACACTAGTCAATATTTATATACCACCTGTAAGCAGCTGTGATAGAGGTTATGAACCGTCCATAGGACACATATTATTTTATACTAAAGACTGTCTAATTCTCAGAGATGTGAATGCTCACCATGATCTATGGCACTCACACCTGAACACTGATTCACGAGGTGAAAGCATTGCAGATCAAATTGACGGCTCCAACTTTGAAGTCCTCAACGAACCACAACCAACAAGGGTAACAAATAACTCGTATTCTTCTCCAGATATTTCCCTTGCCAGCATGTCACTAATCCCAATTGCTGAATGGAAAACTGAAATAGCATTAGAATCAGACCACGTGCCGATCATAATCACCTTAAACCGTTCAATTAACCAAATAAAGTCCGAGAAGAAGACATATATTAATTTTAACAAAGCAGACTGGCAAAATTTTACAAATTTTACTGAAATAGGACCACAGGAAGCATGTGCTCTTTCAACATTAAGAGTTGACATCCGCAAAGCAGATCCAGCCGATACTAACAGGTCGTTCAATAAGTCCGTAGGATAAGTAAGAAAAAAACAACATTTTGACAAAACTCGATTTTTTTATTCAACATAGTTGCCTTCGAGGGCGATACAACGAGTATAGCGATTTTCCAACTTTTCTATACCACTTTTATAGTACGATTTCTCTTTCTCGTCAAAATAGGCCTCAGTATCAGCGATTACTTCATCATTGGACTTAAATTTCTTTCCAGCAAGCATTCTCTTGAGATCTGAAAACAGGAAAAAGTCGCTGGGGGCTAAATCTGGAGAATATGGTGGATGGGTAAGCAATTCAAAGCCCAATTCATTCAATTTTGCCATCGTTTTCATCGATCTGTGACACGGTGCATTATATTGGTGAAACAACACTTTTTTCTTTTGCAAATGTGGCCGTTTCTTTGCGATTTCAGCCTTCAATCGATCCAAAAGTTCACAGTAATCCTCGCTGTTGATGGTGGTTCCTTTTTGGAGATAGTCGATGAATATTATTCCGTTCGTATCCCAAAATAGAGACGCCATCACCTTACCGGCCGACTGTTGCGTCTTTGCTCGCTTTGGATTCGGTTCGTCGACTGCTGTCCACTCAGCTGACTGTCTTTTGGATTCTGGTGTGTAATTGTGAAGCCATGTCTCATCCATTGTCACATATCTACGATAGAATTCCCTTTTATTGCGGTTTAACAGTGCCAAAGACTCCTCCGAAGCATCGATTCCTTGTTGTTTTTGGTCGACAGTGAACTCACGCGGCACCCAATTTGCACAGAGCTTTCGCATACCCAAATGTTCATGTAAAATTGTAAAAACACTACCATCTGCTACCTTTACAATGTCAGCTATTTCGTGCACCTTCAATTTGCGATCGTTCATAACCAATTTGTGGATTTTTTTTATGTTTTCTGGAATAACAGCCTCATTTGGGTGTCCACTGCGCTCTGCATCTTTTGTGCTGGTACGACCACATTTAAATTCATCCATCCACTTCTCTACCATTTGTCTCGATGGAGCAGAGTTTGGATAATGTTTATCAAGCCATTGTTTGGTTTCCACTGTATTTTTTTCATCAAAAAGCAATGCTTTATTAAAATTCGAAATTCACCTTTTTCCATTTTTTTTCAAAAACAAAAGTTGCTTCACACAAAATGCTATAACTCACGAATAAATAGTCAGATTGCTGTCAAATTTATACACGTATCGTTTGAAGGTTAGTACTAAATAAAAATCATATGGAAAAAATTCTAGTAACGCCATCTATGTGTCATCCTACGGACTTATTGAATGACCTAGTAGAATTAAAGAACTAAACAACAAAATAAGTAAGCTAGTTACGGAACACAAACGTAATAAATGGAGAGAGCTAGTGAGTAAATCAAACTTTGGCCCAAGCAAAAGTCTCTGGAAGGTCATAAAAGGCTTAACGCATCCTCGACAACCGGATAACAACTGCATATCTCCTTCTATGATATCTCAACAGAAAACCAAACGAAATGCGATATCAAATTTAACACACAGTTTACAGAAAAGCCAAGCAAACATGAAAAGAAAACAAGGTCAGTATTGGCAAAGTAAATACTGAACATCTAGAGGATATCACATTCACCGAAGAAGAAGTTGAGAATGCTATAAAGAAAACTAAGCATCCAAAGCTATTGGACCGGACGGCATCTCATCCATTATGCTAAAACACATTGAACCCAAAGGATTGAACTTTCTCACTTCTACACTCAACACATCGCTAAATACTCTTCAGATACCAAACATCTGGAAAACAGCTAGAATAAGCCCCATCTTGAAACCTGGAAAACCTGAAGAGAAGGGAGAATCTTACAGACCGATCTCCATCCTTTCATCGGTTGCAAAACTGATTGAAGCGCTTCTCCTCGGTTATCCAGAGCTTGCAATTTGGCGCCCCGCCAACATGGCTTTAGGAAAGCACATAATACAACCACCGCTCTTCACAAGATACAAGATCAAATCAGTGATGGATTAAACCAAAAACAACCTTGTGCCAGAACAATATTAGTTGCGCTCGACCTATCAAAAGCATTCGACACAGTGTCGCACGCCGAACTATTGAATGATATATTTAACACCAATCTGCCAGGTTTAATAAAGCGCTGGTTGTGCAACTACGGGGCCGACAAACATACGTTGAGTTCCGTAACTCCAAATCTAAGATGAGAGTGCTCAAACAAGGAGTTCCGCAAGGTGGAGTTCTCTCACCTTCACTATTCAATCTCTACCTAAGTAGCTTACCTACACCACCAGAAGGAATAACCATCACGTCATATGCTGACGACTGCACTGTGCTTGCAACAGGAAACAACCTGGAACAACTCACTAATGCTTTGAACACCTACCTTAACATCCTAAACGAATGGTTTAAAACCAAAAACCTAATACTGCCCACCGAAAAGTCCACATCTACACTTTTCACCACATGGACGAAGGAGGTCAACACAACACTCAACATCTGCATTAACAACGTGCTTATTCCCACGGTAAAAAATCCGAGACTGTTGGGGGTCACATTCGATCCACTACTTAAATTCAATGCTCATGCTCAACAGGTGAACGCAAGATTGAAAAATAGGAACAATGCTCTGAAAGCACTGGCTGGCAGTTCATGAGGGAAAGATAAAGAAACAATAATAACAACATACAAAGCAATAGGAAGGCCTTTTTTGAATTATGCGGAATAAGTTACAAGTAATACAAAACGGAGCGTTGCGAGCAACCGGTTGTCATTTGATGGCTCACCGAGATCACCTGCACCAAGAATGTAACATAGTGTCGGTCCGTCAACACAATGAAATGTTCACCAAACAATATCTATGGGCCTGTCACAAAGAGCAACATCCTTGCAACGACACCTTATCCACAACCACACCACCTAGGACATAAGGCGTACTGCGAAATGCTTCTTAAGTGATGTCAGACACAGTGAAATAACAGGTAACATTGACGAGCTTATGTATAAAACGGGCTTAAAAACGCTACACATGAAGGTTGTTGAGGACACATTAAAGAACTACGCTCCAAATCGAGTTCTCCAGAGTAAGCCGCCACAGGTCGCTGTGGAAGAGGTCAATCTACCGCGCAGCACCAGATCCACTCTAGCGCAGTTAAGATCCGGTTGGTCACGCATCTTAAATAACTATATGAATCGAATTGACCACAACATTGTTGACAAGTATCCCATATGTGAGGGCACGCCACATGATGCAGACCACCTATTTAATTGTCCAAGAAAGCAGTAGCAGCATTCAGTTCCTGAATCTGGACATGGAGCCGGAGGAGTAGCACCGCACCGTCGCTAGAACAACAACAACAACCATTTCTATTGATCCAAAAAACCGCTAAATTTATTCTAAATGCTTCTTTTCAATTATAACAATTTTTCTGAAAAAAATGACATTTAATCCAACACAACTTGATATTATCCAACCCAACATAACAACCTGAAATTATCCAACCCATAACATTTCTTAGAAACCCTCTGCAGCCTTATATTTTCCATATGTCCTTTAGAAGTAGTAAAAGCTGAATTCATCCTAAAAATTTTTCAAAATCTCCGAGATAGTTACTTTTTTTTTTTTAAACGACATTTAATCTGCAAGAACATAATGCTACTCCTATAAGTTCATAGTAGTTGAAGCACATTTTTCTAGTTCAATAACATTTTGTGTTCTCCAAATAATTACTTTTTTATTCGCCTACATATTAAAGTGTTACTTTATTACTGTGATTTGCGGCTTTAAAGTATCACTTTTCAACTATTTATTTTGTTGTCATAGCTACGTCCAAAAAAGTAAAAAGCATTTGCATTTGTTTAAATTCTATGAAAAATAAAAATTTTTATCAAAGCAACCCTTAAATTCAAAATTTCATTATCCAATTAAAATAGTTGTTATCATTTGTTGTCATAGCTACACAGTAATTTGAAAAAAATAATAAATATTTTGTCAAAGGTTACTTGTTCCACATATTTTTATTTTAAAATTTATGAAAATTTATAATTTTAATTTAGAATAAACAAATTTTCTTAAAATATTTTGCTTGCGGCGAATAAAAAATAGTATATGATGCACGGACGTAAGCTATTTTGGACTTAATGTGGGTGCAAATCTCGGCTAGCGCCTCGATTTGCAAACTCCACCTCCGTCCAAAATCTTTAGCTTTACGTCCTAGCATCATAATATACTATTATTCTCTTCCATTTAATTATATTAGCTTTATTTGTATGTTTTTTCGATAATAATAGTATGTATTATTGTATTGTTTTCTAACCTATAGCCTAATGAACTTAACCTATTGTCTAATGAAAATTTTCTTATAAAAAAATTATCATTATTCAATTGGTATGATTCCAATTGGTCAAATTGTTTTGATTTCATTAAAATTATTTTCAAATTATAATCACAATTGCTTTGATAAGTTTTGTTCAAAAATCAAATTTTAATTTAAATTCTCTTATTTCGTTTAGTTGAACTTGGTTGATTATATGAGATGGGGATTTTTATCATCAGGGTGTTTTTAATAAAAAATTTGATTTATCAATTTAAACAATAAAGAGTTATTGTCTTAATTGAAGAAAATGTTTTTATTTTTTATAATACACAATTCTTTGTCAGAGAATAAAGTATTGTAATCAAAGAATTAAGAGACTAAGGAAATGAAACTACTGTATATATGTAGAAGAATATGTAGAGCCACTGTATTTTTTTTACATCAACCGGATTGTTTATTACTCTCAAACAACAAAAACAGTAATTTAGAATATACAATTTATGTAACTGTGATATTGTTCATTCCAATATAAGCATTGGGTAGCGAAAATCCGAAATTCTACGTCCACGCCGTGCTACCTGGGTAACGCTAACAGAATTAGGTTGGTGTAGTTGAGAGGGGCAGAGTAAATACTGCTTATACTCAATGATTCTGCACCATGGCGAGTCATTGGCGCCATAAAACCAATGCAACTCAAGCGTCTGTTCTCCATGTTAGGGGCGGCTTGGAGCGGGCGTCTGTCTTGGATCAAGCGGCTCGCTATATAAATGTGTAGAAAGCGTCTGTTCTCCATGTAAGGGGCGGTTTTCAGCGGGCGTCTGTCTTGGATCAAGCGGCTCGCTATATAAACATGTAAAAAGGTTGTTTCTGGTGACCTTAAGATGCAGAACGAACCCATTCACGAAAATTTGGGTTGGGCGAAGGGCTAACACCCCATTTCCGTAAAAAAATTATTGTCATGAATTCTGTACAGAGGCCTCGGAATATCTCGGATTCATTATTGGAACGACCTCGGAAACTGTACCCGGACTACGATTTAAAAATGGGAACCTGGAACGTGCTAAGCCTTAGAAGACCAGGAGATCTCCTAAAACTCACACAACAAGTCGAGAGCTACACACTAGATATAGTGGCATTACAAGAACTAAGATGGCCAGGTAGTGGAATCCATGAAACAGCGAAAGGATACACTCTTTATTATTGCGGTCATCAAAACGGAGGAGAATTTGGAGTTGGCTTTCTTATACACCGTCGCGTGAATCAGCATGTTATCGACTTCTGCCCAATTAATATGCGGTTATGCACACTGAGAATCCGCACGCAAAAATTCAATGTAACGATCGTCAATGTTCATGCACCTACTGAAGATAAAACAGATGATATTAAAGACCTGTTCTTCCTAGAACTCGAAGAAGTCATCAATAAAGAGCTGGCTATGATGTATGATCTAGTAATTTCCAGCACTTTCTTCCCTCACAAGAGAATTCACAAGGCAACGTGGAAATCAAATGACGGAAGAACGGAAAATCAAATCGATCACGTCATGATCTCTAAGAGACACTCGACAAGTGTAACTGACGTTCGATCATACAGAGGTGCTGATATGGACACTAATCATATGCTTGTCATCTTCAAGTACAAGTGCAAATTATCATCTACATTTAATAGACAAGCAAAAAAGACCGTGCGCTGGAACGTCGATGCATTCAAACATCCGGAAACGCTGAACAGATATCAGGAAATAATAACACAAAACATAGAAGAACATGACATCTCTTCTGAGATGCCATTAAACATACAAGAAGAATGGCAAACGCTTCAATCAACCATTATAGCCGCAGCACAAACTACAATCGGAAAGCGGCCACCGAAATCACACAACGAATGGTTCGACGACGAGTGCCGCCAATCCGTTGAACATAAACAAAAACTGCGAGAAAAATGGTTAACAAGGAACACCCGAAGCTCCCAAGCTGATTATCTATGCGCCAGGAAAGCCTCAACAAAACTTCTACGTAAAAGGAAGCGCGAACACATGAAGAGCTGCATTGAAGACATCAACCAACATGCGGCCAACGGAAATTCAAAAGAGTGCTTTGCCAATGCACGGAATCTGACAAAAGATTTCCACCCAAGATCTACAGCCATCAAAAATGAAAATAATGAACTTACAACAAGTGAACGTGATGTGCTAGCAGTGTGGCGATCCCACTTTCAAGACCTATTGAATAGGACGAATGAAGTTCATCCTATTCGAGCAATTGCTCCATCAACTGAAGAGATTTTTGTCCCTTACCCAGCAATAGAGGAAGTGGAAGCTGCAATTAAAAAACTGAAAAATGGCAAATCACCAGGTTTCGATGGAATTCCCGCAGAACTACTTAAAAATGGAGGAGCAGCTCTGGTCTCACGTATACACGATCTGATTCTTGCAATCTGGGACCAAGAAGAACTGCCTGCTGAATGGAAAACGGCTCTCATTGTTCCGCTACATAAGAAAGGTGACCATCTAAAGTGTGCGAATTATCGTGGCATCGCACTGTTGAACACTGCATATGAAATACTAGCTAATGTCGTACTTGCTCGACTCATCCCGTTCGCCGAATCTATCATCGGTGACTATCAGTGTGGTTTTCGTCCCAACCGCTCAACCACAGATCAATGTTTTACATTAAGGATGATTCTGGAAAAATGTTGGGAGTACAACATCAGCATTCACCAGCTCTACGTTGATTTCAAGCAAGCATATGATAGTATCATCCGCGACAACCTCTGGTCCGCACTCATATGCCTTGGTATCCCAGAGAAACTTGTTTCTCTGTGCAAACTCACAACATCGGGATCAAATTGTAGAATAGTAATCGAAGGGTCAGTCTCTGATTCTTTCGATATAACATCAGGTGTTCGACAAGGTGATGCACTCGCGCCTGTACTGTTTAATTTGGCGCTGGAGTACGCGATAAGAAAAAGCCGAATTGAGACGCAAAACTGCATATATAATAAATCTAGTCAAGTTCTTGGCTACGCAGATGATATTGTGCTTCTCGGACGTAGAACGAGCGATATTAAAAATAGTCTCTCTCAGCTTGAAAGAAATGCTAAACGACTTGGATTATGCATCAACACCGGCAAAACTAAAGTGTTAACAACATCTAAGAACATACCTCCCGGAAATCTGGATACTGGCGACTACGAAGTGGAACGCGTGGAAAACTTCAAATACCTCGGGTCTGTAATAACATCGTCAAATGACATGCAGGCAGATATCAAAGCCCGTGTCTCTGCCGCATACAGAGTTTTCTACCCATACTCAAAACTTCTGCGATCAAAACATCTTTCGCGGTCGTGTAAACTCACACTTTACAAAGCATTAATTCGACCTGTGCTTACATTTGGAAGTGAAAGCTGGACACTGACTTCATCCGATTGTAGAATTTTATCAACATTCGAGAGGAAGGTCATACGAACAATTTATGGTCCATGTAAAGTTGCTGAAAATCAGTATAGAATCCGAATGAATCACGAAATCAGACAGCTCCTTGGAGGTTGCGATGTAATCGGATTCATTAAATCTAACCGGATTAGATGGTTTGGTCATGTAGAAAGGGCACCATTAGATAGAATGATTAAAAAAGCGTCCCAACAACAACCAGCTGGTGTTCGTCGCAGAGGAAGACCTAGACAACGCTGGCGTGATGACATCATCCAAGACCTTCGTGATATAGGATGTCGAAACTGGGGTCAACTGGTCATGGAACGAGATGATTGGAAGCTTATTGCACAGACGGCAAAATCCCTTCATGGGATGTAAACGCCAGAGAGAGAAAATATAAGCATTTGTAAATAAAACATCTGAATTTTGATTTAATTAATAATTTAAAACTTTACTACTGAATAAAAGAAATCTTACTTGGGGGCTCAGCCATAGGATAGTGAATTTTGTGGAAATAGTGCAAGTAATTAGTCAGGGCCGGCGCTTCCATGGAACAGTACGAACAGTTTGACGGGGCGCCAAAATTCAATTAATAAAAATAAATTTAAAATAATATAATAAATATTTTTTTCTGCGATAGACAGCAAATAAAAATTTTGCAGACTTATTTCAGTCAGCAAAGTGGCACTTTTCCTGCCTAGGCAGCAAAATAATTAGACTTCATAGAAATAAACAGATATTGCGATTAAAAAAAAAATTTTTTTAATCGATTTTTTTTTTCATTTTTAAAATTTTGCTTTATTTTTAAAGTAATAATTATTAAATTACATATCATTGTAATTAATCGGAGAAAAAATTATATGTTCAACTCGGCAGCAAGGTAGATTGACTGCCTTGGCTGAATTCCTAGCCTCGCCCGCTCGGCTATGAACTATCAGCCGCGGCAGTCAATCTACTACTTTGCTGCCTAGTTAAACAAATAACTATAATTACCGAAATTTATTACCAAAAATATTTTTTTCACTGTGTAAAAATTCTTAAATTTTTTTTGTGAAATTTCTTTCAATGCAATCTTTGGCATTCGGGGGTGGGTCAGACAGGTTATACGACAAAAATAATGGTAATTTTCTCAAATTAGTAGAAGCAATTGCTGAATTTGCAATGTTCTTTCAGAACACCTACGACGGATAACTAATAATGAGACGCAAAACAAATATTTGTATAAAAGCATTCAGAATGAACTAATTTTAATCGTGTCTAAAGTTATTCAAAATAAAATCGATGATATGATAAAAGGTGCAAAATATTTTTCGATAATTGTTGATTGTACTACAGATCAGAGCCGCAATGAACAATTATCACTTATTGTTGAGTTATGTTGAGAGTTGTTCATAGAAATCAAAACAAACATGAAATTAAGGAGCTTTTTATGGGTTTTTTAAAAGCTACAGATACGACGGGTAAGGGCTTAACGAATTTAGTTTTAGACCGACTAACTTCTCTAAAATTTTCAATTAGTGATTGCAGGGGGCAAGGCTATGATAATGGCTCAAATATGAAGGGAAAAAACATTGGAATGCAAGCTCAAATTAAACAAATAGAACTCCGAGCATTTTTTGTGCCATGCGCATCACATTCAGCTAACCTGGTCCTTCTGGATTCAGTTCAATGTATACTTCAAGCTGTAATTTTTTTTGATAATGTCCAATGTTTATATGTTTTTTTCTAGTTCTGTTTCAAGATGGGACATTTTGAAACAGAATGTGAAAACATTAACTCTCAAGCCACTCTGTACGACAAGATGGGAAAGCCGCATAGAAGCTTTAAAACCCTTAATGTGTCGTTTAGGTAATATTTATGACGCTTTAGTTCAAATAGGAAGTGACAAGGATAAGGACGGAATAACAAGAAATAACGCGAATAGTTTATCTCTCAAAATTATTCAATTTGAATTTATTTGTTCAATAATTATTTGATACTGGGGTCATTCCATGCCAAATCACCCAGGTCATGTAACCCACTATCTCCGATTTGTCTGAAATTTTTAGTAAATGCAGTTCAAATATATTTAGAAAGAGATTTAAAATTTTAGATCAATAGGAGTTGTAGATTCTTTTTATAAGACTTTGAATATGGGATGTAATGCAAAAAAGCTTCGTTTTATAATTGAAATTTTGTGTGTGACTTGAGTCTCAAAATATTATTTCTCAGCTACTAGGAGTGTTTGAAAGCTGAAAATTTTACCACTTAGAGTCCTCTTAATGAAAAATTTTAAAAAAAAATGTTATTAATGTTAGACCTTTATTTATATTTGAAAAAAATAATTATACTGACAACTTTCAAATACCGAGTGAAAATTTTCAAAGTCAAATTTACAGATTTTGTATCTTGTGTGCAGATTGTGTATCTTCAAATCTTAACAAAATATTTTTTTAAATACTTCATATACTATGTTCTTTAAAATAACAAAAAAAAAATGCAATGGGTGGAGTTATAGTTTTTGAATAAAAAAACTTTTCATAGTCAAACCTGTGAATATTTGCGCAGGAATAATATTGTAAATTTTAAAGAGACTGCTGAATTAAACTAGCAAAATAATAGTTATTTATTATACAAGGGAAAAAAGTAGTAGATTTTAGCTCGAGTTTGTGTTGTCTCCCGACGCGAAGCGGAGGGAGACAAAAAACCGAGAGCTAAAATCTACAATTTTTCCCGTGTATAATACACTATTTTTTTCTGTGACTGGACAAATATTAATATAATATAATTATTGAAAAAATAATATTAAACAAATATTACAATATGTATATTCACCACACCAAACGAATTTTTCTTGATTAAAAACTTAAAATTAAGTTTCATTTTATTTGTCAAAACCAGTTATTAACATCAAGAAGAAAACGGTATAACTTTTCATTAACATTAAAATAGTCATAAATGCTCATAAATATTCATAATATTCATCGTTTATGTGTATATATGTATTTATATATATATTTTTATCTATCCGGGAAAAAAGTACATACTTTTTTCCCGGGAAAAAAGTATTTTATGAAAAGTATAGTTATTTATTATACAAGGGAAAAAAGTAGTAGATTTTAGCTCGAGGTTGTGTTGTCTCCCGACGCGAAGCGGAGGGAGACAAAAAACCGAGAGCTAAAATCTACAATTTTTCCCGTGTATAATACACTATTTTTTTCTGTGACTGGATAAATATTAATATAATTATTGAAAAAATAATTTTAAACAAATATTACAATATGTATATTCACCACACCATACGAATTTTTCTTGAATAAAAACTTAAAATTAAGTTTCATTTTATTTGTCAAAACCAGTTATTAACATCAAGAAGAAAACGGTATAACTTTTCGTTAACATTAAAATAGTCATAAATGTTCATAAATATTCATAATATTCATCATTTATGTGTATATATGTATTTATATATATATTTTTATCTATCCGGGAAAAAAGTACATACTTTTTTCCCGGGGAAAAAAGTATTTTATGAAAAGTAGCATTTTTGCACCTGTCAGCAGAAGTAAAATGTTAAACTTTTTTCCCGTCACAGAAAAATAGTTATTTATTATACAAGGGAAAAAAGTAGTAGATTTTAGCTCGAGGTTGTGTTGTCTAACGACGCGAAGCGGAGGGAGACAAAAAACCGAGAGCTAAAATCTACAATTTTTCCCGTGTATAATACGCTATTTTTTTCTGTGACTGGACAAATATTAATATAATTATTGAAAAAATAATATTAATCAAATATTACAATATGTATATTCACCACACCATACGAATTTTTCTTGAATAAAAACTTTAAATTAAGTTTCATTTTATTTGTCAAAACCAGTTATTAATCAAGAAGAAAACGGTATAGCTTTTCATAACATTAAAATAGTCATAAATGTTCATAAATATTCATAATATTCATCATTTATGTGTATATATGTATTTATATATATATAATTATTTATCCGGGAAAAAAGTACATACTTTTTTCCCGGGGAAAAAAGTATTTTATGAAAAGTAACATTTTTGCACCTGTCAACAGAAGTAAAATGTTAAACTTTTTTCCCGTCACAGAAAAAACATTTTTGCACCTGTCAGCAGAAGTAAAATGTTAAACTTTTTTCCCGTCACAGAAAAATTTCATTTTTGTACATTATTTTAATTATTGGTAAAATACAGTAATAGAAAAAATCTTTATATTCAAACATATGAATATTTGAAATTAGTGCAAAAAAGTTTCTCCTAAACAGTTTTTTTAATTTTAGATTTTAACCATGATTAAAGTTAACCAAGATGATTCATATCAACATATGATTTTTGGATGATACTGCGTTGAGTGGAGGTAAATTTTAATATAGAGATTAGCTGCTAGTGGCGTTGAATTTTCCAGGAGATGAATATGATGATACGAGATGTTGTTGGAGATGTTGTATCCAATATAATGAGTTACTTTGAATGTGTTGATTAAGCTGAATCTTCATTATGATTTAACAATTATAATGTCCACGTAAGGTTAACACAAAAGGCAGCAGAAAAAAATGTTGTATCAACCATATGATGAATTAAATTTATTTCCAAAATCTTCAGGTGCAGTAGCGTCCACATTCACTAATGGTCTTGAACCATTATTAAGTAGCACAAATATAAATTAAATTCTCTTAAAACACAATAACATTTTAGAGTTTAATTGTATTTATAAATAGATTATACAAGTTACATGAAATTTGTCTTATTGTATTAATCAAATTGATGGCGAGGCGATGAAATATAATTTACATAGAGGATTACATTTTTAATTTAACACGAAAATTAAGAACTCGAAACTATTTGGAAAAAACAAAATCTGAATAATAAAAAAATATATTTTTTGTTTTTTTAATAAATGTTAACGAAATCATCGCCTGCTAAACTTTAAATTTTTTGAGAAATGGATGTTCGCCACAGATTAATGATTTCAATAACGGTGTAGGTCAAAGTACGTTGAATGAAAAAGATTCTACTGTTAATGATGGTGAAAAGTTAAAACGAGAATTAGAACTGAAAACACGTGAGCTAGATAGTTTGAGAAAACAACTAAATTCTTTTGATGCTGGTAGTGTTAATAATAAGAGAACGTTTTCGTTTAATTATATTGAGGAATCTTAAAATAAATTTAGCGGTGATAAAACCGATGCTTATTCCGTAGACAATTGGATTTCGGATTTTGAAGAAAGTGCTACTGTTATGGGGTGGAATGATTTACAGAAAGTCATTTATGGTAAACGGTTATTAACGGGATCTGCAAAAGAGTGCCTACGTTTAATGCGCGATGTTGGAACGTGGAGAAGCTTATGTGAATTCTTGAAAAACGAGTTTCAAAGAAAAGAAAATAGTGCAACTATCCACAAAAAGATGATGGGGCGAAAAAAAAATCCGATGAAACTTTTAAAGGGTATTTAATTGCTTTACGAGAAATTGGAAGTATAGGTAACCTAGAGGATGATGCAATCATACAATATTGCATAGATGGGATTTGTGACAGTGAATATAATAAATCAATTTTATATGGTGCAGTTAGCATGAATGACTTCAAAATAAAACTCGAGCTATACTCAAGTATTGTGAAGAAGATGACCATGGATAAACCACAAGAAAAACGTAAGACTCTCACAGATAATAAACATTTTTCTATTCCTAACAGCCAAGCAATAGTGGAAAATGATGTAAACTATAAGCAAAGGCCAAATTCAAATCGTTATAGATGCTACAGTTGCGGCAAACGAGGGCATACTAAAGTCAACTGTCGTAACATGGAGCAAGGACCGAAATGTTTTAGATGCAATAATTTTGGCCATGTATCAAAAGATTGTCAGTTGAGTGTTGGCGCACAAAAGGTGATGGCTGTAGTACAGGAAGAAGATGTTCAGGTGCTGTGTAATTTTGATACAACAAAAGATGTTATTAAAGTTGAAATTAATAGTTGTGAGTTGTTGGCTTTGGTAGATAGTGGTAGTGATATTAACTTGATATCACAAAATAAATATCAACGAATCGGAGCACCAAATTTTGATGGAAAAACAACAACATTCAGGGCAGCAGGTCCGCAAAAAGTTAACACCATTGGACGTTTCTTTGCTCAAGTGTTAATTAATGGTGAAAGTTACGACACCACTTTCCATATTGTAGATGATTCTGTTTTACCAGTTGATGTCATTGTAGGTAAAGATTTGATGGATCAGACAATAACAGTATTTACACCTACTAAAGTAACAATGCAAAAATTCCATCCAGAAGTCGCATCATGTGTTGTTCAAGATTTCGAATTAAATTTAAACCATATAAGTGATGTGAGTACCAGCAATGAAATTAAAAGACTAGTTGTTAATTATGAACCACAGAAGACATCGAATGAATCTGAAATCAAATTGAAGTTGGTACTAAGGGATGATCGGCCAATTGCCCAACGTCCTAGAAGATTATCTCCATCAGAGTTAGTAACAGTTAGGGAGCAAGTAAACGAATGGCTTGATGAAGGTGTTATTCAACCAAGTACACGGAATATGCAAGTCCAATTGTACTAATGAATAAAAAAGATGGCAAAAAACGACTCTGTGTTGATTATCGAAAATTAAACGAAGTGGTGGTTAAAGATCGTTTTCCACTTCCACTTATAGAAGATGAAATTGACAAACTACAAAATGCTAAATATTTTGCAACTTTAGATTTGCGCAAAGGTTTTTTTCATGTTCCAGTGGATAAAGAATCGCAGAAATATACAGTTTTTGTAACGCCTTTTGGGTTGTACGAGTTTTTAAAAGCACCTTATGGTTTGTGCAACAGTCCTGCAGTTTTTATGCGCTTCATTGCCAATGTTTTTCGTAAATAGATTGTTGATGGAATTGTTTGTCTCTATTTAGATGATGTTATGATACCTGCCAAAACTTTTGAAGAAGGTATGATGGAGTTGAAAATGGTGTTGAAGGTGGCTGCCGAGAATTGCCTGCATATTAAATGGAAAAAAGGTCAATTTATTCAATCATCTGTGGAATTTCTTGGATACCAAATAAGTAACGGAAGCATAAAACCTTCGGAATCAAAGACGCAAGCTATTCGGAAATTTGCTGTTCCAAAAACATTAAGGAAGTTGCAAAGTTTTTTAGGCCTTACGGGGTATTTTCGAAAGTTTATTGAAGGTTATGCTATGATTGTTAGACCATTGACAAATTTGCTACGAAAAGATGTTATATTTGATGTTGGTCAAGAACAGATGTTGGCTGTTGAACAAATTAGAACTGCATTAGTTCAGTATCCTGTGTTGAAAATATATTCTGTAACAGCAGAAACAGAGTTGCATATGGATGCGTGTAAATATGGATTGGGTGCAATATTACTACAAAAGTCTAGAGATGATATGCAGTTTCATCCGGTTTATTATTATTCGAAGAAAACAACTCCTTGTCAAGAACGCTATTGTAGTTATGAATTGGAGGTTCTAGCGATTGTTTTAGCTCTTAAAAAATTTCGAGTCTATTTGCTGGGACTTACTTTTAAGATTGAAACTGATTGTGCAGCTTTTAAGGGAACAATGGAGCGAAAATAGTTGACATCAAGGATAGCTGGTTGGGCTTCACAATTGCAAGAGTACGACTTTGTCCTTGAACATCGACCAGGAGTTAGAATGAAGCATGTTGATGCACTTAGTCATGAACCTATTATGATGACAATTGAAAGTACTGTACTGAATAAAGTCAAAGCTGCTCAGCAATATGATGATGATTTGAAACCTATTTTCAAACTGCTTGAAGATGGTGAGTATAAAGAATTCTTTATTAATCATGGTTGTTTATTTAAGATGGAAAAGGGAGTCTCACTCATAGTAGTTCCAAGAAGGATGCAGTCAGAAGTAATTCGAAGGTGTCATGAACAAGGGCACTTTTCTGTTAAAAAAACGGAAAAGCTGGTATTTCGACAATTTTGCATACCAAAATTGAATTTTAAGATTAAGACATGTTTGCTAAATTGCATTCCATGCATTATGTCTGAGAGAAAGATGGGCAAACAAGAGGGATTACTTAATCCAATCCCTAAAGGAGATTTGCCGTTAGTCACATATCATATCGATCATTTAGGAAACTTAGTATCAACGAAAAAACAATACCGGTATATATTTTGTGTGATTGATAGATTTTCAAAATTTGTCTGGTTATATCCTACAAAAACCGTATCCGCAAAAGAAGCTGTTCAGAAGCTGGAAGATCAAAAAGCTGTCTTTGGTAATCCAAAATACATAATCGCTGACCGTGGAGGTGCATTTCGTTCTAACGAATTTCAAGATTATTGTAATGCAAAAAAGATTGAGTTGAGGACAATAACTACAGGTGGTCCAACAGGAAATGGTCAGGTGGAACGCATTTCTCGAATAGTAATTCTAGCACTCACAAAGCTTGCCTTAGAAGATCCTGAGAATTGGTACAAACATATAACTCATCTCCAACGATTTTTAAACCTTACTTTTCAACGAAGTATTGGAATGTCGCCGTTTGAATTGCTAGTCGGTGTTCAGAATCATCACAATCTCAAAAGAAAAACGGAAGCTGAAAGAAAATTTTATTATTGTTATTATATTCTTTAAATAATTTTGTTTACACTTATCTTGTATCATTTACATTTTCCTTTGATTTATATTCCGAGTTATACTGAAAAGAAATTGAATTATATTGAATTAATTTATATTTGTAAATCTTAAAAGCTAAAAGCAACCAACTTACCCGTACTGCCATCTATAGCTGAGCATGTCTAACTAAATAACTAATTATATTTACCAAATTTATGTCAAATAGTGGTGTATAATAATTTGGCGCGCTTTTAGTTTTTATGACTACAAATTAATGTTTTTTCTGTCACTTCTTTTTTGGCAAGCAAGCTTAAAACACCTTTTTTTTGAAAACTACATATTAATAGTAATAAAATTAAATAATAAAATTACATATTTGTTTTTCATCATTTCGAAACTGGATATTTATATTTGTGAAAATTCATTCGCACATTTTTTGGTCCTTCGAGCCGGATGATTAGGATCCAGGTTTAGAAATCAAATTGGAAAGGAGCTCTACATCAAGCAAAACTACAAGCAGATCGAGGAAAAACGCATTGAGTATAAATTTATTTTAATATTATAAATAAAAAACAATTCACTGGAAATAAGTTATTATATACTGTAATTCTAAATAAATTAAAAAAAAACCCGCATTTCATAGTGTGATAAAGTGATTATTCATTTCAGCCTAAATTTAAGTGAATAGTGAATTAAAAAGAATTCTAGTGAAACAGTGTGGTGTTTAAAACTTTAATTATTACCAGTTTATTATACTCGTACTTAGGTACCTTGGCGTTTTTCTCGTCCCACGTGTTGGTTGTTTAGTGATCCAAATTGTAGTTTTGCATCAGTTGTTCGAAGATGGAACTACTAAAGGGAAAAAGAACCTATATTAAAGGTCAAATTACGAGAATAGAAAATTTCGTAAAAACTATGAAAGACGACACAAATCTAGATGATTTATTTAGCGTATGGTTTTTTTTTTGTGACACATTAAAAAATTAAACTTAAAAATAGGTAGACTCTTCTATGAAATCTACCTAAAACAATACATGGATACACATTAAATGAACTTACAATCGATTTGATTGCGTGTCTTTTAAGTAAATTAAAAAGTAAAATATTTGAACATTGGGCAGTACTTTTGAACATTAGATGTTTACATCGAGCGAGTCTATCCATGCTACTACATCGGGAGTTGCCAAATGGATGTCTGAGATGTTGCCATTGTAACGTCGAATTGGACACACAGTTGCAATGTGTTTTATAGTTTGTTGTGGAGCGCCGCAGTCACACTCAGGGGACTCTGAAATGCCCCACTTGTAGAAAGAATCAGCACAACGTCCATGATTCGTTCTTATTCGGTTTAATGTAGTCCAGGTATGACGTGGCAGATCGAAACCAGGTTGGGTAGAAGTCGGGTTAGTAATAGAAAGGCCAGTTGTGTTGTAATGTTGCCAGGAGGTGTCCCAGGCATCCAAGATATTAAAATCAGTTGCCAGCAGGTTGCTGGCAGTTTTATGTGGAGGCTTTCTTGACTTCAATCGACAACGAGTGTGGTCACCGTGATATTCGTGCAAGGGTAACGTGGTATTGTTGGTTACCTTTTTATGTTCACGCATGAGAGCATGCGAGCGTCTGAGTGCAGGTGGAGCGATATTGCTTAACACAGGGAGCCAAGGTAAAGGGGTGGATCTGATAGTACCACTTATAGTACGCATCATAGCATGCAGCTGGCAGTCAACTTTTTGAGTATGTGTGCTATTCAACCAGACTGGTGCGCCATACTCAGCCACTGAGTAAACCAGACTTAGAGCAGTTGTTCGGAGGGTAGCTGGAGTAGCACCCCATGTAGAGCCTGCCAGTTTGTGCAATATATTGTTTCTTGTTTTAAGTTTTTGTGACGTATTTTCTAGGTGGAGTTTAAAAGAAAGAGTTCTATCGAGAGTAATGCCCAGGTACTTTGGCTGTTGATTGTATTTAATGACAGTGCCGTTAAATAACACTGATAGTTCGTGTTTTGCCAGTTTGTTGTTTAAGTGGAAACAGGAGCTCTCGGTTTTACTTAGATTGGGAAATAAACTCCACGTTCGAAAATAGTCATTCATTATCGCTAGGTCAGTTGAGAGCAAATCCTCCAAAACACCCATGTCTTTGTTTTGAGTGGCCAGGGTCCAATCATCAGCGTAACCAAATTTCTTTGATGTTGTGTCAGGAATGTCATAGATGTACAGATTAAAAAGTAATGGCGCCAGGACGGAACCCTGTGGTAAACCATTGTTAAGCATTTTAGACCTACTACAGGAATTATTTAGATGAACTTTGAATACACGATTACTCAGCATGTTGTTAATTAAACGCGAGATGGTGCTACAAGGTATTGCATTGAACAGCTTATATATAATCCCAATTCGCCAGACCGTGTCATATGCTGCAGTAAGATCGATGAATACTGCGCCTGTTTTTAGTTGTTTTTGATACCCAGCTTCGATATAGGATGTTAGAGCGAGCAGTTGGTTTCGAAGGAGACTCCATGCTTCCCTGCTTGAATGGGAAAAATCAATGTTTTCAACAGCCTTAATCCACTTTTGTTTTCTCGCGGCGTCCAGTGAGTATATTAAGTCATCAGCCACGTCTGCCTCACCACTACTAAGGTACTCCTCATATAATATATCGCTCTCTTTACTCCAGCCAGGAATATATTCTTCACGAAAGCCTCTTGGGATGCATTTCTTTGCAGTTGAGATGATGGCTCCAACAAATCTATCGTAATTTTTAGGAATGGGTTGGATCCAGCGAATCACTGCATCCAACTTCATCCTATATTTATCCCAATCAGCTTTGTTAAAATTCCATCTAGGTTGAGGAGTAGAGTTAACGAGTGGAATTTGGATTCCTACCTCAAGAATTACTGGACGATGTTGAGAGCGTGGAAAACCTTGTAAGACAGCCCTAGATATTGGAATAGGGTTACGTTGTTCGTTTTTTGTGGAAAAACAGAGGTCGGGATTGTAATCACGTCGCCATCTTGCAGATCTAAAGGTTTTCAAGTCTTTCGCATCATATACCAGGAACATGTTGTTATCATCCGCCCAGTCGGTCAGTTGCACGCCATTGGTATTATTATTTGAGTAGGACCACTGAGTGTGATGGCTATTGAAGTCACCAGCATATATTGCTGGATGATAAAATAATGGTAGAGTAGCAGCTGGCCATCCTGTATTTGGAGGCTTGTATACGTTTACAATTTTCGTGTCCGATATATCAACAACAATAAGATGTATATCGTTGTCCGTCTGTGTAAGTACGTGCGTGCAGTTCAGGATTTCTGACTTAACATACGTGGCAGATCCATATGATTGATGGTAAATAGCACTAATTAATTTGTAACCAACAATGTTTCCTCTAGAGGTAAGTTGCGCTTCATCTGCTGCATGCGTTTCTTGCAGAATTATAACGTCGATGTCGTAATCTTTTAATAATCTTTGTAAATGTTAAGTTTTTGACTTGCTTATGCCTTCAATGTTCAATTACAAAATACGGACTGAAGGTCCAATATTTTTTGTCTTATGGTGCTGAAAAGTACCGTTGTTATTGTGATTTTGATTTTGGTTCATATTTATTTTGTTTTTTTGTTTTTTTTTGTATCACAGCCAAGAGTTCGAAATGAAATGTTTGGCTACCAAGTTGAAATAGACTATTTGCGTAATCCAGGGTGCAGCACGAGGAGCTTATCTATTTCACACACCCCAGTTGTAACGGTGATGACGATGATGTAACGGTGCGATTAGAGAAAATAAATCAGCTATACAAGGACTTCGTAGAAGTGGAATATCAAATGATTGAACTCTCAGATGTTATTCAAACGGATATAGAAGCTGTCGACGTGCAGTACTATTCAGTTGTTCCAAAACTACAAGGCGCTATTAGAAAGTCGGCTGCATTGAATCCGACCCCGGTAAATTTGGACCAAACTCTAAATACTATACGCAAACGTCGGGTAGTGAATTTCGTCTACCTCGTACCAGCATTCCTCCCTTCGATGGGAATTACACGGAATGGCAATCTTTTTTTGATCTTTTTGGATCAACAGTGCACGTGAATGCCACTTTGTCGCCCGCCCAGAAGTTTCAGTATCTTAAAGGACTTTTGAGGGGTGAAGCACTCGCTCTTGTTCGTCACTTTCCAATAAATGATGCAAATTATGTCGAAGCATATCAGAAGTTGTCTAAAAGATACGATAAAAAGCGATATATTGTTGATTCATTCATTCAAACGTATTTTGAGCAGCCTGCAATCACACAAGCATCATCACAATCGATAGCACGTTTACACGATACGTGCGATGAGGTGGTACGTGGCCTAAAGGCACTTGGCACTGATGCAGAGAGCCGGGACCCTTGGCTCATTTACATTGCATGTCAAAAGATGGATGCTGAGACAAAACAGATGTGGAAGCTAGAGTCAGCCGAGTTAGAATATCCGACCTTCGATAAATTGTTATCCGTTCTAAATAAACGAATGGATTCTTTGCAAGGTGTTAAATCAGGACCTTCAAAACGCATATCTCCAAAGCAGAATTTTCAGCACTCTAAGGCAATGCACACTGCAGTGGCAGTAACTTGTGCATTTTGTGGTAAAGACCACAAATTCGTCGATTGTACTGATTTTCGCGCTTTGGATGTTCAACAGCGGCGAGAGTACATAAAGAAACACAACAGGTGTTACAATTGTCTGAGTGATACGCATTTAGTGTACCAGTGCAGATCTAAGCATAAGTGTAGTTTGTGTCAGAAGAAGCATAGTGAAATTTTACACTTGCAAGTCAGCACCAGCAACCTTGAAACAACATCATGTGGCCACTCCAACTCGATTGAAAATGCAATTCTTCCAACGGCCCAAATTCAAGTCGAACGTTTTAGTGGCGATTGGCAACGTTGTCGAGCCTTGCTTGACTCTGGATCTCAAACGTCGTTTGTCACAGAAGAATGCTTTCAGCGATTAGGATTAAAAAAAGTGAATGGCAGAATAATAATTCAAGGGCTCAACGATGTTACTGCGGGAGTATCAAAGGGGGTTGCCTGTTTGCGTATAAGGCCAAGATGCCAAGATGACAATTATGAAGTATCAGCAAAGGTGCTAATTGTTCCGTCTATTTCTTCGTATCAACCATCTGTCAAAGACGTTATGGGTTTACAAATAATTAACAACGTCAGATTAGCAGATCCAGATTTCTACAGGAAAGGTAAAATAGACATCTTACTTGGGAGTGATCTATTTTTCGACATCATAGGTGATGGTAAAAAACGAATTCCAAAGTCACATCTTATTGCCCATAATACGAGTTTAGGATGGGTGATAGCCGGCACTCCAATTGAAAACGAAGATAGAACAAGTAATCCAGTCCCAGTTAATCTGCATCTTGACATTGATCTGACACTGCGAAAATTCTGGGAGATAGAGGAGATTGCGGAAGCAGTTCCGTACAACGAAGAAGAACAGAGATGCCTTCAGCATTATCGAGACACGGTTCGAAGAGCAGCAGATGGCAAATATATCGTAAGTCTACCATTTAAGAACGATATACCCAAACTAGAGATTTCAAAATTTATGGCTGTAAGACGTTTGTATAGTTTAGAGAAACGTTTTGTACGTGATAGCAGCTTCAAGAGACGGTACACTGAATTTTTAGACGAATACCTGCAACTGGGTCACATGCAGATATCAGAAGATGCTGGTACTAATCAGTATTATTTACCACATCACGGCATAATGAAAGAAAGCAGTACAACTACCAAATTACGGGTGGTTTTTGATGGATCAGCCAAAACAACTAATGGGCAGTCGTTGAATGATCAACTGTTAGTGGGACCGATCGTGCAGTCAAGTCTGGTAGAAATTCTTTTAAAATTTCGTACTCATAAAATAATCTTTACGGCTGATATCGAGAAAATGTTTCGACAAATTTGGGTTAGTCCAAAGGATAGCGATTACCAGAAAATAGTTTGGAGAAAAGAATCACAAAATGAACTTAAAACTTACAAATTATTGACAGTTACGTATGGCACAGCATCCGCTCCATTTTTGGCAACGCAGACGTTAAACCAACTCGCGTCAGATTACCAAGGTGAATATCCAGAAGCAGCAGATGTACTAAAAAATGACTTCTACGTTGATGATTTAATGTCCGGAACGAGTAATCTAGAGGATGCCCAGCAGATTGTCCAACAATTAACTGTTATGCTGAGTAAGGGAGGGTTTAACCTACGCAAATGGTCCTCCAACAGTGAAGAACTTGTACATAATATTCCAGAAGTCGACAGGGATGTTTCTATTAAGAACTTTGAAGGTATCAGTTCTTCTCAAGCTATATCAATACTTGGTATAAGATATGCGCCCAAAGATGATGTGTTTCAATTTAAAGTGAAATTGGAAAATAATGTACTCACAAAACGTTGTATGCTATCCGAGGCGTCGAAGATATTTGATCCTATAGGATGGTTATCGCCAGTCATAATAAAAATAAAAATATTATTTCAGAAGCTTTGGTTATCTGGTGTGAAGTGGAATGAACCGTTACCAGCCATAATCGTAGAGAATTATGCAACACTTAGACGAGATTTGCATAGATTAGAAGAAATTAGAATACCCAGATGGCTACACACGGAAGGTCAAGAATTGGAGTTACACGGATTTGCGGATGCATCTGAATTGGCATACGCGGCGGTGATATATAGCAGAGTGAAAACGCAAGATGGCTATATTATAACTATCGTTACTGCGAAGACAAGAGTGGCACCGATAAAATCAATAAGCATTCCACGTCTTGAATTGTGTGCTGCAGTATTACTGACTAAATTGATGACATCACTATTGGATATTTTCAAGCGCCAAACCATCAAATATCGATTGTGGACCGACTCAACAATAGTGCTGAACTAGATATCATCATGTCCGAGGAAATGGCAGACCTTTGTGTCATACAGAGTGTCATATGTTCTACAATACACAAACCGTAGTCAATGGAGTCACGTCCCATCAATTACAAATCCTGCCGATTGTGGTTCGCGAGGTCTGCTTCCAGGCGAGTTAATCAACCATCACTTATGGTGGACTGGTCCACAATGGTTAAAGAAACCAGAGATAGATTGGCCCAATCAAGGTACGATTACTTCAGAAATTCCAGACGAAGCATTAAAAGAACAAAAACTTAATTCGGTGGCGATGATAAATATAGAAAGAATGAATGACTGGCTTTCCGCGCTCGTCGATAGATGTTCAAGGTTTTCAAAGGTGCTCTTCGTTATTGTTCGAATTTTGCTACTGTTCCGTACGAGATCATCAATCAAAGTAGCTGATAACCTCGAGTTCTCACGTCAGTTTATTGAAGCCAAACAAGACGCATTTAATTTGGTCATAAGACGAACACAGTTTGATGCCTTTGCTTCGGAGATCAACGCTCTCACTAATAATAAACAAATCAATAAAAATTCAAAATTAATAAGTCTTTTTCCATTTATAGACCAAGGGGGTTTATTGCGAGTCGGTGGCAGATTGAGTAAGGCAGATGTTTCATATGATATGAAGCATCCAATAATCATACCATCAAGAAGTTATATTACAACCTTGATCATACGAGATGAGCACATCAATCAGCTGCATGCTGGTCCAAAGGCTTTGATGACCATATTGAAGCACACCTATCATATTATTAGATGCAAGGATGAAGTACGTGCAGTCATCGGGAGATGTGTGAGGTGTGTCCGCTTGAAGGCACAACAACAACAACAACTCATGGGACAATTGCCGCAATATCGAGTTACGTATCATCGGCCATTCCTTAATACAGACGTAGATTATGCAGGGCCACTACTCATTAAGGCATCCAGATTGCGAGGTGCGAAAGTAATAAAGTCATATTTGGCTCTTTTCATATGTATGGCAACCAAAGCGGTTCACCTAGAATTGGTAAGCGACATGACGACTGAGGCATTTTTGGCAGCTTTACGACGTTTCCATGGTCGACGAGGAATTTGTGGTCACATCCATAGTGACAATGGATCCAATTTTATAGGCGCTGAAAAGGAACTGCAATCCACTCTAAACATGGTGCTAAAGGATTCATCAATAATGAGGTATTGTGCAACGCAGAATATCGAATGGTATTTTATTCCACCTGCTGCACCAAATTTTGGCGGATTATGGGAGGCAGCCATAAAATCAACCAAATATTACCTAAAACGAGTAATAGGAGAATTACGGCTCACATTTGAAGAGATGACAACATTGTTGGTACAGATAGAGGCCATCCTGAATTCTCGACCGATATGTGAGATGACACCAAACGAAATAGATCCTTTAACGCCAGGTCACTTTATAATAGGACATTCACTAACACTATTACCAGAGCCGAACCTCTTGGGTATCAAAGAAAATAGGTTATCCCGGTGGCAACATATTCAGCGAATGGTACAGCATTTTTGGCAAAGATGGCATAAGGAATATTTATTATCACTGCAACAACGCCACAAATGGAAAACATCTGCAACAAATCCAAACTTAGGTGATCTTGTTGTGGTAATAGAGAACGACGTACCACCTACGAAATGGTTGATGGGACGCATCATCAAAATAGTTCCAGGTCAAGACGGCTTAGTTTGAGTTGTGGGCATTAAAACAAACCGTGGGGAAATAATTCGCCCAATCTCCAAAATATGCAATTTACCTTCTGACTCTGATGAGTCAATGGGCGCGGGATGTTCAGAATCATCACAATCTCAAAAGAAAAACGGAAGCTGAAAGAAAATTTTATTATTGTTATTATATTCTTTAAATAATTTTGTTTACACTTATCTTGTATCATTTACATTTTCCTTTGATTTATATTACGAGTTATACTGAAAAGAAATTGAATTATATTGAATTAATTTATATTTGTAAATATTAAAAGCATATTAAATATTAATTTGGGTAGCGAAAATCCGAAATTCTACGTCCACGCCGTGCTACCTGGGTAACGCTAACAGAATTAGGTTGGTGTAGTTGAGAGGGGCAGAGTAAATACTGCTTATACTCAATGATTCTGCACCATGGCGAGTCATTGGCGCCATAAAACCAGTGCAACTCAAGCGTCTGTTCTCCATGTTAGGGGCGGCTTGGAGCGGGCGTCTGTCTTGGATCAAGCGGCTCGCTATATAAATGTGTAGAAAGCGTCTGTTCTCCATGTTAGGGGCGGCTTGCAGCGGGCGTCTGTCTTGGATCAAGCGGCTCACTATACAAACGTGTAAAAAGGTTGTTTCTGGTGACCTTAAGATGCAGAACGAACCCATTCACGAAAATTTGGGTTGGGCGAAGGGCTAACACCCCATTTCCGTAAAAAAATTATTGTCATGAATTCTGTACACAGGCCTCGGAATATCTCGGATTCAATATTGGAACGACCCCAGAAACTGTACCCGGACTACGATTTAAAAATGGGAACCTGGAACGTGCTAAGCCTCAGAAGACCAGGAGATCTCCTAAAACTAACACAACAAGTCGAGAGCTACACACTTGATATAATGGCATTACAAGAACTAAGATGGCCAGGGAGTGGAATCCATGAAACAGCGAAAGGATACACTCTTTATTATTGCGGTCATCAAAACGGAGGAGAATTTGGAGTTGGCTTTCTTATACACCGTCGCGTGAATCAGCATGTTATCGACTTCTGCCCAATTAATATGCGGTTATGCACACTGAGAATCCGCACGCAAAAATTCAATGTAACGATCATCAATGTTCATGCACCTACTGAAGATAAAGCAGATGATATTAAAGACCTGTTCTTCCTAGAACTCGAAGAAGTCATCAATAGCATCCCGCGGCACGATATAAAAATCGTGGTAGGTGACTTCAATGCTCAAATTGGTAGGATTGCAGAACTTAAAACACATATCGGCCCCAACAGCTTGCATCATACCAGCAACAATAACGGTTTTCGCGCAGCCGAGCTGGCTATGATGTATGATCTAGTAATTTCCAGCACTTTCTTCCCTCACAAGAGAATTCACAAAGCAACGTGGAAATCAAATGACGGAAGAACAGAAAATCAAATCGATCACGTCATGATCTCTAAGAGACACTCTACAAGTGTAACTGACGTTCGATCATACAGAGGTGCTGATATGGACACCGATCATATGCTTGTCATCTTTAAGTACAAGTGCAAATTATCATCTACATTTAACAGACAAGCAAAAAAGACCGTGCGCTGGAATGTCGAAGCATTTAAACATCCGGAAACGCTGAAAAGATATCAGGAAATAATAACACAAAACATAGAAGAGCATGACATCTCTCCTGAGATGCCATTAAACATACAAGAAGAATGGCAAACGCTTCAATCAACCATTATAGCCGCAGCACAAACTACAATCGGAAAACGACCACCGAAATCACACAACGAATGGTTTGACGACGAATGCCGCCAATCCGTTGAACATAAACAAAAACTGCGAGAAAAATGGTTAACAAGGAACACCCGAAGCTCCCAAGCTGATTATCTATGCGCCAGAAAAGCCTCAGCAAAACTTCTACGTAAAAAGAAACGCGAACACATGAAGAGCTGCATCGAAAACATCGACCTACATGCGGCCAACGGAAATTCAAAAGAGTGCTTTGCCAATGCACGGAATCTGACAAAAGATTTCCACCCAAGATCTACAGCCATCAAAAATGAAAACAATGAACTTACAACAAGTGAACGCGATGTGCTGGCAGTGTGGCGATCCCACTTTAAAGACCTACTGAATAGAACGAATGAAGTTCATCCTATTCGAGCAATTGCTCCGTCAAATGAGGAGATTTTTGTCCCTTACCCAGCAATAGAAGAAGTGGAAGCTGCCATTAAAAAACTGAAAAATGGCAAATCACCAGGTTTCGATGGTATTCCCGCAGAACTTTTGAAAAATGGAGGAGCAGCTCTGGTCTCACGTATATATGATCTGATTCTTGCAATCTGGGACCAAGAAGAACTACCTGCTGAATGGAAAACAGCTCTCATTGTTCCGCTGCATAAGAAAGGTGACCGTCTAAAGTGTGCGAATTATCGTGGCATCGCACTGTTGAACACTGCATATAAAATACTAGCTAATGTCGTACTTGCTCGACTCATCCCGTTCGCCGAATTTATCATCGGTGACTATCAGTGTGGTTTTCGTCCCAACCGTTCAACCACAGATCAATGTTTTACCTTAAGGATGATTCTAGAAAAATGTTGGGAGTACAACATCAGCATTCACCAGCTCTACGTTGATTTCAAGCAAGCATATGATAGTATCATCCGCGAAAACCTTTGGTCCGCACTCATATGCCTTGGCATCCCAGAGAAACTTGTTTCTCTGTGCAAACTCACAACATCGGGATCAAATTGTAGAATAGTAATCGAAGGGTCAGTTTCTGATCCTTTCGATATAACATCAGGTGTTCGACAAGGTGATGCACTTGCGCCCGTTCTGTTTAATTTGGCGCTGGAGTACGCGATAAGAAAAAGCCGAATTGAGACACAAAACTGCATATATAACAAATCTAGTCAAGTTCTTGGCTACGCAGATGATATTGTGCTTCTCGGACGTAGAACAAGCGATATTAAGGATAGTCTCTCTCAGCTTGAAAGAAATGCTAAACGACTTGGATTATGCATCAACACCGGCAAAACCAAAGTGTTAACAACATCTAAGAACATACCTCCCGGAAATCTGGATACTGGCGACTATGAAGTGGAACGCGTGGAAAACTTCAAATACCTCGGGTCTGTAATAACATCGTCAAATGACATGCAGGCAGATATCAAAGCCCGTGTCTCTGCCGCATACAGAGTTTTCTACGCATACTCAAAACTTCTGCGATCAAAATATCTTTCGCGGTCGTGTAAACTCACACTTTACAAAGCATTAATTCGACCTGTGCTTACATTTGGAAGTGAAAGCTGGACACTGACTTCCTCCGATTGTAGAATTTTATCAACTTTCGAGAGGAAGGTCATACGAACAATTTATGGTCCATGTA